>JAQJVL010000954.1:0-307626 GCA_035578905.1 Stictocephala bisonia | reverse complement strand
TAAACCAAAATATTTAAATATAAATAGTACGTGATAACATATTATTTATAAATCCTGCTAACCATACAAAATTTGGGGCAAGTAAAATAAATTTATAAATAGGGGGAAACTAATAAGAGCTTATAAACATTTAGTTGTATTTTCATCCAAAAATAATCCACACAGCTCTAATAAAATTACTAATTGTTAAATGACTATAAAATTATTCGTTATAAGCTTTCAACTAAACGATTTGGATCCACTGAAAGGAACATGATGCAAAAGCAGGATGGTGCGATTTGAGCCACGAAGGGCGGGCTACTTCTGGCGCGGGACTGTACCACTTGACTTTATGAATGGGCACTGGACCTGGTGAAATAGGCGTCTTTGCAGCACTTGACTTTGTGAGAACTTGACATTGTGAAACAGCGTTTTTATCTCCTAGTTACTGGACCTGGTGAACACTTGACTTTCTGAAATGCCATTTTATAGAATATACGCAGTATAGGGAAAATCCAATACTTGACTTTGTGAACACTGGACCTGGTGAAACAGTCCCTATAAATACATGTTTACCCGCTCAACTATCCTAGTTTATGCTATAAGGGAAGTATTTCGCTTCTCAGCAAACGTCAAAACCATGGCTTACTATTTAAAGGATTCGGTCCGTACGATCATGTCGTAAAACCTGAAGAGTCATTTGATAATATGACCTTTACTTTTTTTTAAATTAAAGTATATTTATATTTTGTTTACAGTTAAATATATAATACAATGTTGTCGTTACATCATAATATCAACTTATGGTCGGTCCACTATATTGGACCTTCAATAATTATACAACGCCCACTAATATAATTCAATAATTATATAATTATATTAGTAAACACGAACCGTACAGTTTAAATAGAGTAGCATATTTCAGCCTGCTGACGTTAAGGTTGTATGTCTATTGTATATTTTTACTATCAAATTTATTTGCTCTTTAGAATAGTTAAATTTATGTTTTTTAATGCATACGTTATTCATAACATAGATTGTTTCTAATTTTTTTTATCGAAATAGATATGATTTTTTGACTAGTGTAAACTTGATGCCGTGTAGATATCGACTGCGTGTTTTACGTTGCCGGTGCACAGGGCCACCCACGATCGGTATTTCCGTGAGCGTGCCGACCCTCACGCACGTCTGGTACACTGCGTGCCGCAGACCTCGCCGGCTTATCTCAGGAAGTTACCCCCTCCCCTCCCCCTCAGTCATCCCAAACTGGTGATATCACATTTCCGACGTAAGAAACCGAGAGAGTCATTTAGTATTAGTGGCCCAACTCCATTTCAAACCAAAACTTATTTGTGCAAGACTCGTCAGGAATAGGCCGATCTCAGTTAATTGTTTACCAAGAGCGCGGGGGGGGGGGGATAGAGTGATCAGAAATTCTAATGACTTGTGGGTAGGTAATAAAGAAAAACAAGATGTTAATTTTGTGTATATTCTTTAGTGTTTTTGTCCATATTGTTCATTACCTAAATATAACAATTTAAATTTTGACAAATTACCTCTTATTTATTGATGTTTATTACTTTCAAAATTTTCTGGTGTTTCAATATAACCAATTTATCAAGAACATCAAAATAAAACGTTAAAACGCTTTAAGCTATACAGATATCTTCTTTCAAATACTTACAAAACAACTTAACAAACAAAATGCACTAAATATCGAACTTGTTCATTTGACATTGGTCTTAAAAATAATATATTAAGTATAACTTAACGAACAACCCCAGCAATAGAAGAACTTTCCCAAAAATTTGCAGACTTATCCATTACACCGTATGGTAGATCTACCACACCGTACGTGTATGGGTAGTCAACTTGGAAACTAAATTGAAACTGTTCATCCTATCATTATAATATTATCTACAGGCTTACGAACTTAATTTGTAATATCAAGACACCAAGTTGTTAAGGACACGTGTTAGATGACTCCTCCTGCAAGTTTGCCCTGGTGCCTCTCTAGATCCTAGCAGGACAATCGCTCGCTCACTGACTCCTCTTATAGTTTCCATTAAAATAATTTAAATTTACTCTACATTGAGCTTGTGCTGGAGTTTTGGCTAATTCATTTGTCCAGTTACGTGCGTTCAATATGCAATGAGGAACCTGTCTCAGTTATATTGGGAATATTAAGGGTTGTGATATAGCAAAGTTAATTAAACATAAGTATTTATTTTAAGTGTTCGTTTTATACAGAGAACCGGTAAACAGCACAGTTGTTGTGTATTTGACAGCTACTTAATAAGTCAGTTTAAAATATTTTCAAAAACCTCCGAAAACCCCCTTTCAAGTACTAACGTAAACAATTATTTATCATAAATTACATTAATATCTTTGCATCTTACATTTTTCCATTTATAATTAAAAAAATTACTGATGCCAAAACACAATTACCACGCGTGTATTTTTATTTAGGTCTATGAATTACATGTCTATGAAATTAACAGAAGTCGCACCCAACACTGCGCTGAATGTGTGTCGTGTAATAATTGTCTCTCTACTAGTTTGCTATGCGGATGCCAGGGCCAGCACCTTGTCAGTCTCTACCCTAACAACCCCCCTCAAAGTCTTGCAAAATAAACGTAGTAATTATTACTAAAAATGTATAAATATTTATACTATATTTGTAACCACCACTAAATATGTCTCTACAGTCATAAGAAAGCGACCTCTGATTCTTATTTTCTCTGTAGTCAAATATCAAATGTTGCTCTATTTATGACAATTTCAGAAACTGTTCCAGCTGCTTGAATTTGTTTAACTGGATTACTAACATTTTATAAGTTGTAAAACTAAAATTTAATTCAGTAAATTATTCAAAATATTTCTTGACTGTAGATCTGTATAGAAGTTCATTAGAATACAACAAACTTTGATATTTGATAAAAAATTAAAAACAAGCACAAGAATCGCAACTTTGTTAAACATAACATTAATCTTGTAAATTGTACACAAGTGGTTGTTACACTGAAATTGTTCACGATAAGAAAACATATAAGGAAATTTAATTTCATAACTCATATTCACGGAAATATTAGCATCAATTATTATTATTTTCATAACACGAATATTATCTTTCATCGAATAAATTTTACTTCATCGTTCTTGTTTTACCAGCGATGCATGGCCGAACTCTCGCCGTTATTGATTCCTCACTCCAATCGGTTGAGATTTCTTCTTCTACTTTGATCTGACAAATATCAATAACCTAAGTAAAGGACCCCCTTATGAATATCATGGAGATCTTCATTTTATCTGCTTCAAGAGATTTGTATCCCTTCATTTTCCGTTTACACAAATATTCCTTTGAAGTCTGAGGTTGCCTGTTATATAAGAGGCACTGTCGAGGTAAATACACTTAAAAGGTATTGAGTGATATTTCAATGTAAGGTCATGATTCTGAAACGTTTCACAAGAAGTGTGTGGACTGTTTTAACAACATCCCTCGCAAAGTATGTTGTTTCGTATAAAATGTCGTTTGGCTCAATATGAATGTACATATTATATTTACAAATGATGGCTTAAATTATTATCTAATTAAAAAAAATGTTTAAAGTGTTATCAAACTTTGAGCCGATATTAGTTATTACCAAGACGCTAATCGTATAGGGATATGATGAGTGTAGCCATTGTTACTAACTAAGGTGGACTGTTCTTTAGAAAGAGCCATTTATTAATAGTCCGATAGCTAGGGCAACTAAGGGACGTATACGTTTGCGTTGAATCCGATCCACGAAGTATTGCTGTGAAACTGAGAAGCCTGATACAGAATGTTCTTCCCTACACGCATTTTTTGGATTCTGAAAACTACCAAAATCGGATACCGCGGACTTCTCTAGTAGTGTCCACGTTGATGGCAACCGTTGACGGACAACAATATTAAGAGGACAGTGGATCCCGAGCATAGGACCTTATCGCCTACATCTCCATTACACTTTGTCCCCAAGTAGCTGGATTACAGCACTGCGACGACAGTTTATTGATGGTTCAGAAGAGATTTCGATTCGACAAATACGCGCTTAGTTAGTTTGTAAATTGTTTATGCAAATTATAATAGTCCATAAATCGACGAAGAAAACAACTACATCTATAATGTTGGCCAAAGAATTTTTTTTTAGTAAATATTTGTTTGAAATATCTATTTATTTACAGAAATATGAGATTATTGAACTGGACTATTCTACGAAATGATTTATGCTAAAGAAAGGTGATGTAGAATGTTGGCTTTACATATATGTCTCAGTACAGCCATATAGGTAAGTGCACTTTACAACGTAGGTAACACGTGTTTATAGCTACCCGCTGTGTTTCTCTGTGGGTGCCTCGGTGTAATGAGGGCTGGGATGTTTTTTTTTAACCTAGTTTGACATTGTTAATTGTTGCAGTTAAAACAATACTATAAACTAGTAATGGCAAAACATGTAACTAAAATGCCTGCTGTGTGATTTAGTTTAATTAACAGAGTGTGCACAAGTGTGGGGTAACAAATAATCCGTGGAGCCACATCACAAGCATATGTGATGGTGGGGGGCTGCAGTAACATTTTATAAAACGTACATAAAAGTGAAACATTTTTACGCCCTTCTTTGAACAAATTTAGGGCTTTAGTTAGTTATATTCTCAAAAGTGACGATTGAACTAACCCTAATTTGAATTCAAATCCTAACTACAGCGCAGAAATAATGTGCACCCGAGTTTGAAGGTTGTTTTCTAAAGAACTAAGAGACCTACGAAAACACCAATCACACCATTGTTTTCCTAGTTTAATTTTGTACAATGACATATGAGTTTTAATATTTCTTTATAAACATTAGTAATTTTTATCCTAGTTTGAACAAAAAAGTACCGGAATTGTAACTAGTTCTTCCTGTACATCAAATTTACACAGTTATTACTAAAAAAACCGTTATTGTATCGTATTTATATTTCAGTATGTGATTGATAAGAATGTTTTCTACAAGTTTTATGAATTTTAGAATTTTAACTTTTCGAGAAAAAAGTTTTATCAATTCCCTGAAGCATTGTTTTCTTCGCTTCTATAGGTCGTAAAATGAATTACTTGGTCTTGTTGTAATCCTTATGATATGTATAGTTACGATACATTACTTTAATATCTGTAAAAATGCAGTGATTTTATATAGATTTAAAGTAACTTCAAATTGATTTAAATTTATATAAAAGCGATGAATTTACTTACGCATATGTTAGTGATGTATCGTAACAATACGTGTCATAAGGATTACATCGTGACCAAGTAATCAATTTTACAACGTCTAGAAGTCAAGAAAAAATGTACCTGAGAATTGATAAGGTTAATTTACAAAACTTATAAAAAACATTCCTATCAACCAGGTATTAAAATATAAATGCGATACAATAATTGTTTTTTTAGTAATTACGGTGTAAATTTGACGTACAGTGAGAACCAGTTTTAACTCCGGTACTTTTTTTGTTCCGCCTAGAATAAAAATTACTAAAACTTATAGTAAAATAAAAAATATATATGTTATAATGCAAAATTAAACGAGAAAAACAACGATTGGATTTTTTATAGGCTTCTTAATTCCTTAGGAAACAACCTTCAACCTCGGGTGCACATAATTTTTGCGCCGACATGAATAATTACTAAACTTATCAGAACAAGTATAACATAAAAAAATGATTACACGAGTAGTTAACGAAATAATTTACTAAAGAATAAACTTGGAATTAAATATTGTTTATGGCGCAGTATAACGATTGGAATTAAGTGAAGCAAGGCAACGGAGGGGGGGACAAGAAGTCAGATGCAAGATAGCGATAGAAATAATCTTTTTACTTATAGTAAGGGAGGTGAGAAAAAATGTATTTGTCCAATCCATACGAACGTTCTACGTACTTTAAAACAAAACAAAAACATAAGGTTTCTTGTCTTCTTCTTCTTCTTCTTCTTTAAGCTTATACAAAGAGTATTTAATTAGTATTAATTAATTTTTAATCAGTTCTTAACACGTTGAGTTGATATTTTACTCATACGAAGTACGTTAATTGTCATTAATTACTTACAGCCTAACCCTTTAATGAGTTCTTAATTGAGCTGACATTTATTCGCTTTCGTCAGCAACGCACTTAGTTCCCGTCAAGAAAATTCCAGCCGGGCCATTCTTTGAATAAACCATAAATTTTTAAATGATGATAGGAATGGCGACATTTTGTGATATTTTAATTGCTTCCGCGATGAACCAGGAGCCGCATTCCTCAGATCTCCTCATTATATTCGTTTTTATTTTTTGTTTGTTTTTATTTTTGCTCCCAATATTTACATACACGGGCTATAAACGAGTCACTTTAAATTGATTGAGTTGGAACATTTTGGAAATGACAAACGTACCTTCCAACTTCCACGTTATGATGATTCGTTTCGTATATACTGTTATGAAAATTACAATTTCAATTCCCAACAAATTTTTTTTCTTTTTCAGTCACCTTGATCGTTGTCATATTAGTTTTTTAAGATATTTTCATACTTGGCCTGTAAACGAGTCACTTGAAATCATTATTGAAATCATGAGTTTGAACATTATGGAAATAGCAAAGACCTTTGAGGTTACGATAATTCGTATCGTATATATCATGAAAATTACCATTTCAATTCCCAACAAATTTGTTAACTGTTTCAGTCACCTTGATCGTAACTGCACTCAGAATATTAATTGAGTCCAATAATTTATAACAATGAATTTTCATACTGAAAAATTCAGATGTTTCAACGGACACTGGTTAAGTTTTATTGAAAATTTGTTTAATTCGCAGTATACGTAATTTCTTAGACGAACGTAATTTTATATTTTTGCTACGTGAGGACTCAACAGATGATTCATGCTGACTTGCATTTTATATCATAGTATTGTTTATAAAAATGTATACAAGGTTGGCAAAAATATGGAAACTCTTTCACAACTTTTGTATCACTTCATTTTTGTAAAAGTGGTTCTTAATCATCGTTGTTAAGAAGAAGTTTAAGATACAGTAGAAGTTTAAGACATTTTGACGCCATTAGCGACATTTAATCTATTCGGGGGGGGGGGGGGGAGCCTTGAGGAAAATACGAAAATCTTGAATGTAAGCCTAGATCTAGAACATTGAATGATGCTTGAATGATACTCTGTGGTATCTATTCAAGAAAAATTAATTGCCACAAACTGGACTTCGAAAGGTTTATCATTTCTAGAATAGTGTTCATTTGAATTTCACGACAAACAATGCTGTCTTGTGGAGTAACTAATTGTATGGTTATTTTTTTCGTAGATATTTTAATAATTTTTTTAATAATTTTGTTCCATAAGTGTAGTTTTTTAATCACAATAATTTACTTGAAACCGTGAAATCGCAGAGAAATAATATTCATCAAATTTAGTTAGTTTGAAATTCAAATGGCTGCTACTCTAGAAAGGATAAACCGTTCAAAGTCCAGTTTGCAACAGTTAATGTATCTTCAATATGCCTTTCATTTGATACCAAACTCTACCTAAGCTTACAATGAAGATTTTCGTTCAACTCCTCACAGGCCGTCCCCCTAAAAAGGTAAAGTGGTATAAAAAAGCAGGCGCTTCGTAACCATGATGATGTGCAAGATTTAACTTTTATAATTAATGTTATATAAAAATTGTGAGAGCGTTCCCTTTTTTCCACTGTGTACATTGATGTGTTGTATATTTAGTCAGATCTCCATTTTGAAAATAAAAAAAGTAAAGAATCGTTCGGAATGTGCTTATTTTGTAGTTACATTTTAGTCGTTACTAGAATATAATTCTTATTATTATGATTGTATTATTTTTTTTTTGCATCGAAGATTACATGAAAAGTGTTTGCGTAGTTCTGATGGTTGGTAAATAAATATTACGTTAGCTACACAAGCTCTTCATAATATATTAGATTAAGTTAAAATATCAATGAATAGAGAATATTAGAGGAATATTCTGACGAACGACTGACGAACGACTGACTCACGAAGTACAATAAAACAATATTCCAAGTACAATAATAGTATTTTGCTTATTTATTTAATAAAAAAATGTATACGTAATTTACTTTATCTTAAATTAATTCTGGGATAGTTTAAATGTTCTATCTGCCTGTGGAATATCTGAACTATTCGAAAAACAGCAGGATTATGAAACTATACTTTTTATGAGAGCTGTTTATTTTTTATTTTCAATTACTTTGAAATTGAAAGAGGATACAGTTTTGACAGTTGATTAATTAATTGTTATCGTAATAAATCCTTGTGACAGTTATATATAATGAAAACGAACTGAAACTTGGTAGACACAATTATAAAATATTCATATGAAATAATTTGATTTTTTACCATATATAATTTTTAACCTGTTTCGATTTTTTGGAATACCAACACTTTTTAAATTAAATAAAAAATTACCTGATCCGAAGTTTGTGTTAGCACGTCTCCGTTTGACACGGTGTGAGCAAAATACGAGTAGCTAGAGGACACTTGCGTCGCGTGCGCGAGGTATACGCTTACTGACGCCCGCCTTCGGTCGCTGCGCTCACTTCAGGCGCGCACCAACTTGGGGGGGGGGGGGGGTCCGCTACCTGCTTAGGCAGACAAGACGCAGTTTCCGCCGAAAACACATGGCACAAGCCGCGCGGAATTTAAGACTTTTTGCTCGCCGTCTCTTTAGCGGAAGATTTTCGATAAGAGAGGAACGCAGAGAGGAGTTCAAAAACGATTCAATTGATGCACTGAAGATCCGGGTTTTAATATATGGCTTGGATATGGTGTTTCGTATATTATTTGTGGTAGTAAATTGTTATTATTCTGCATAAACTGATAAATGTTTTCATTCTAAATCAAAGATTATTTGGAAAAGTAATAATATATTGTACTTATCATTCTTTGTATTCAAAGTCCCGATTGTAAAGGAAATTTTACTTCCTAATTTTTTTTACCAGTTATAAGAACATAGTAAAAGATCTCTCGCATAGGAGGTAATCTTTGAAAATGTGGGGGGGGGGGGCATATAATAAGTACCGTACCATACTTTGGGTGTTCACTTCTATTTTAAAAAATAGTGCTGCATAAATATATACGTGTGAAATAAAAATTAAAGGTGACACAGTCTTCTATAGATTTTATACTTAATAATTTAGCACGACCTCTAACAGTTGCGAGATAACTGTTAAGAAGAAAACATGTTTATCAGACGTTTTTTGTCAAGCATTCCTTTATATCTTCTAAATCGTTCTCAGTACAACAAAGCATTTTAGTTATAAATTTCTCAGTTATAGGCAATTAAATTCTGTCAAACAATTAATAAATCTATGTAGATTTATCTTCATTAGGCATAGCTTCAAAATTTTCTTTAAAATTCTGTAAAACATATTTTACTATTGAATTTTGTAATCTGTGTCTAGCTCGTTATTTTCAATATATATATATTGATAACTTTCGTTGTGCCACCTCTCTAAAAGCTCGTTTTCTTCTATAGGTGAAGTCTTTTAAACTAGCTCTGGAACTGTTCGTAGATTGCACTAAATGACATTTCACATCAACCCAATTTGTTACTTGGCAAGTTCAACAATAGAACTAACAATAGATATTTTTTCATTTGTACTACTACGGCATTAATAGTACCTAATATTATGTTTTCTATTTCATTGTTAACTCTAAAATCACACAAATATATTGCATCAAACACGAATCATCTGTATTGCTTGTAGCAAAGCATGTAAAAGCCAGCTAACACATGAATACCCCATCCCTTACACGTAGAATCGGGTTAACCTAAATGAAATAAATGTTTATGAAAAAATACACTTTTCTATTAGTGCATTCTGTAATTGTACTCATTAACAACACTCTCTAAACACCCGTGTTGAGGCCTTTCGTAGATACTAATTAGTAAATTAACAGCCTAGAACTAGCGGTTTTATACGTGCCAGGTTACAGGCTATTTATTTTTTGTAAAGTATCTGAAAGTAGAGTGGGGAACTGCCTCGCCTCACTCGGTTGTAGGCGAGAAACTGTGTAGTATGAGCAGTGTGCATGTGGTTCGGAGTCCACCTTAGTGTATTCTCGGTCATACTATGGAAAAATAAACAAAAATAAACACAAGTCGACAGTATCGACTGGTTATGGAGATGGTCAACTCTGACTAAATACAGTTATGAAATTCTATTTAGAAATTTGTATGAACAGTACTGAGGTTTTCTATGAGTCTCCATTGTACTAAACATATACGACTAGGTAACAGTGGTTGGAATCGTGTACACATACATTAAATTAAGTGTACGCACAGAGAAGATACTAACAGAGGTCGCACCCAACAGTGCGTAGAATGTGTGTAGAGTAGTTTAGTTTTACTATTTGCTGTAGGGATGGCAGAGCCAGCACCTTGTCAGTTCTTCCCTGATCCTCGAGGACAAATGTAGTAATTGTTAATACATATGTATAGAGATGTAACCTGTTTGTGTAATTGCCACTGAAGTAATCGCTGTGGTCTTAGGGAAGCGGACTTGTGTTTCTTTTTTTCTTCTTGATGTACTGCAAATTGAATTAATTTGTAATACGACTTTACCGATGTTCATTCTAATAGCTCAATTCAGCTGATTTTCATAAGAAAACATCATTTTGAACTAAAATTAATGTTATGTATTGTTGTGGTTCATGTATCAAGTGTCATTAACTTCGGGTCTCCAGGGTTAATGAGATTTAGATTTTGGATATGAAATGTTAGTTTAAATCCACCCGTATGTATTTAAAATAGTTATACAATATCAATGGCGATTTTTAGTAATAATATTAAAAATTTCTGTAGATATAGTTTCCAATGATCGTGATTGTTTGTGTCAAACGTTTATATAATAACTACTAATTAATGGTTGTATTTGTTTTTGTTAGCTCATAAAAATGCAGGGTGATTGAAAAGTAAGCCGCAGCCCCCTTAACATTTTTTTTATATTAGATATGTGAAATATGTTTGCGGCAATCTCACTAGATATAAGGCGCTACACTAACAATGATAGTTTTCCAATTATTAACAACTAGTTCTTCCGGTGTCAACCGCGTCAAAGGACTATTTACAATATATACAGTTCCAGACGTTTCGCCCATGCTACGATGTGGCATCCTCAGTGGTTAGGCTGAGGCTGAGACTGAGACTGAGACTGAGACTTACGAAATAGAGTTTTCCAATTGTTTACCGTTGGGGGAAGGGAGGTGGGGGAAAACTGAAATTTTGAAATAGCACTTATAGTCTTGTAACATTTCATTTTAAAGGTCTTGGTTAGCCAATAAAAAATAACTTTAAAGATTTGAAAACGGTTCACTCTATAAGAAACGGCAACCCCAAACGTAACCGAGCTTCATTTTGATTTATAAGGAAAATACGTAACTAACAAATATTTTTCAAGTATTATTTAAGTATTTCAAAATAAGTGTATTTTTATTTGCTATTCAAGACCTTTACATGATATGCTTCAAGACTATAAGTTCTATTTGAACAATTTTAGTAACCTCCAACTCCCCTTTCCGCAGATGGTCAAACCTTTGGGTGGCTGCCATTTCTTATGGAGTTGCCCGATTTCAGATCTTTAAGTGTATTTTTTTCTTGGCTAACCAAGATCTTTAAAGTGATATCCTAGAAGACTATAAGTGCTATTTGAAAATGTTGAGTTATCTCCCAACCCCTTTCCTCTATTTAAAACTACCATTATTAATGTTCTGGCGAGATTGTCACAAACAGATTTCACACATCTAAAATAACAACAAAATTAAGGATGGATGCAACTTACTTTTCAGTCACCTGTATAACATTAAAAATGAGTGGTGTTGAAGTTTTGTTTACACACTTCAATACACAACTGTACTTTCTAAAGAGAAATGAAACAGTGACTCGTTACATATATATAAACAAACACCATCACGCCACACCCTTAACGGTAATGCACCTTGTTTTACAAAGGTAAGCTTTATACAAAGCACGACAACAAGAGCCAATTAAAATATTATCAGTCTGCTGGACGTGAGGAAATGAATGTTCCAAGAACAACGAAAACCACGGGAAGGAAATACCGGTTTGATGAGTAATGAATTAAAACCACCCACGTCAGAGGAAAGAGATTCCCCTCGTCTCCAGAAATAAAATGATTATTTCTTACGAGAAATAATCGCCGATCCAAGCGTGCGCAGTTCTCAAGGTCATTTCTACTACTCAACGTTCTTGGCTCACTCTTCCTTCTCCTGATTGGTCTACCTGTCTACTCGCCTTGGACGTTTTGTGCAAAAAGGTTTCTAAACACACTGTAGAGTATTGAACAGAGATGAAAGAAACAGAAGGCGTTTAATTACGTCCGCAGCGAACGCCTCAGTGGCAGTTAGACTTTAAGCCGGTAGACTTCGCTCCTCGAGGGTGGATGGTAGTAGTACCAGAGGGGTAGATACAACTACCCTCCTCCACAGTCTGTTGTCGATGGTTGAAGTGAATGTGAAATAGGAGGGAGAGGGAGTGAATAAAGTGGTTTGGAACAGAAAGTACAGTGCTTTATGAACAGAATTTTGGGATATTATTCTTTAGTAAGACGCCGATCTTAGAGACATAGGCGATTATGAGCGGTGAGAGAGTGTTTATGAACGAGTGTAGTCATTCTTACTATCTGAGTTTGACTTAGCTCAGAAAGGACTATTTAATAATAGCCCAATAACAAGGCAACAATGGGACCTACAGCTTTGCGTGGAATCCGAACCACGTAGTGTTGGTCTGATTTTCAGTTAACTGACAAGTCTGACACTCAATTCTCTTTCCTACACAACATCTTAGCCTTGACTACCGTCCAACATGGACACCCCAGACGTCTCTAGTTGTATCCACGTCGATGGCAACCGTTGAGCGGCCGCCGTGTCGGTACTAAGAGGACCGAGCATGGAACTCAACGCCTACAATCTCCCAAACACTTTGTCCCTCAAGTAGCTGGGTTACAGCACTGCGCCGCCGTTTTATTAATTAGTGACTGAATTCGCTCATCAATATTAACGCCAGCATTCGGAATTCATATTCACCTGACGACCGTCACCAAGTTCGAGAGTAAATATATAAAGCTAGTTCAGACGTTGAATGGAAGTGGTTAGGGGTCCACATTGAATACTCCTTGGGGTAGGCTTACAGCTGATCTATTAATCAAAGTGGCCGTTCGGTCGCTCCGCTCGGCTGTGTGATGACTCATTCCCCATCATTCTGCACGGTCATTGCCTGCGCTCAGCTCGCGCAACTTGTCTGAACCGATCGTGCCAATAATGGCATTACCGTTCACACTTTGACCATGTGATAGTTGGCTGATGACATATAGATATATGGTTGACTCTTTACCATATATTTACTATTTTATATAGTAAATTAATCAATTCAAATTTAGTTATACTGCCCACTGATCTACATAAGCTGGCCGCTGGGAAGTCAAAGCCTCAGAGAGCTCAACCACTCCGTCAGCGGGATTCAACATGCTTTTGATTATTAAAGGTCCAATCTGGTGGACCTTAAGTATGTATTACGATAATTAAAATTTAAAATAGCCAATAATGATATTCAAAGTTACAAATATTTAACTATATGCAATATCATAAAAACTCTAAATGTTTACAATAACTATCTTATGGTCAACTAGAAAAAGCCTTTATCTATCGAATGACACATCAAATGTTGCGTTATTTTACAGGCCAAATAATTTAAATACAAAGTCATGTAGAGGGTGTTTTATGACTGTGTGTACAGAAACATTAAACGCATTGAGAATATGCCTGTAGGACTGTTGGCCTACCGGGAACTTGGAACAATGATGTTCCTATTATAGCAGGCAAATCAGCTGATTCGCCCATGTGTCATCACTGACACCGCAGTCCCAGTATACTGTGTTACCTATTGTCCGTTTTTCAAAATACCAAGCAGCGACGGTATATCCAGTCCGTAAAAAAATGAATAGTATAAAAATAAATAAAAACAGCGGACAGCTCTAATTTGTTTGTCAACAAATATTCTTATTGTTAAGAAATATTAACAAAAAAATTAAAATATGGCTATTTTATTAGACGTTTGTTTTAATTTTAATTAATTGTTACAAATGTGTGCAGTTTTCGTATAGCTTAATTTGTGAAAGTGGGAGAGGGCAAATTCTAAAATTAAGTGGTTAGTTAGACACGACACTGTAATTAAAATAAATTAGCGGATTAGTTGTGACTGTTTTCAATATATTAATGATCGTGTCGTAACACATGAAGTGTATCGTTTGATAGAAGAACTGTTCTAGTGGCACATAAGCGTTGATTTTTTATTAAAAAATGAGGTTACTTTAATAATGTATTTCTACTTAAATATGTGACATTTTAAATGTCATTCTTGACAATTTTAAACGAAAAAAAAATTAACTAGAATGGACATTTAATAATCATAGAGTAATCACTATTACTCATAGTAATAGTAAAACAAACCGTACAGTTGAAATAAAATAACTTGTTTTGGCCCACTGACGGTAAAGTTGTATGTCTACTATAGTGATGTCGACTTCTAAGCGGTTACTTTGTGGTATGGGAAACTACCACCTTTACAAGTTGTATAATGACTGATTGTTAACAGGTGACTTTAAAATAATTAGTAGTCTCTCTGAAAATTTCACTTATAACTATCTATATTTCATGTACTATATTTTATTTTTATATGCTGTGTCTGTACCTTGCTTAAAACACAAGTTAAATTTTACAAGTGTCTTTTACACTGTAACGATCTTAGTTTAGAACACTGTATAACATTGTGATTCTTTGTTTTTATTTCTAGAAACCGCCGGAAACTGGGTGTTCACGTGCTAGAAGACTGGTTGGTGCTGAAGAAGTCGTAATGGCTGAATCAGGCGCTGCCAACCAGATGATAGATCAAAGGGGTTGTACTGAGTCGAGGGTCGTCGCTATAAAAGGTGGACGAATCAAGTTGGATGAAGATGGAAATGGTGGTGATGATCAGCTTCATTTATGATTATACAAGAATATAAAGGTTCTGCCTATTTTTATCAGAAACCTAGTTATGACTTTATGACCTATTCAAGTATCTTAAAGTATATTGATATTGACCAACGTAATCAACCTTCAATAAAGACATAACCACGACCACATTGTTGAGCCTCTAACCACTGTGGACTCATGAGGTATTATGATCGAGGTTAACAGAGTATCATATTTTACTTACCATATCTTCCATTTCTGATGTGATCAAGTAATGTTTGATGTTTTGTTTTAGGCTCTATACATCGGCAAGTGGACAGTGTAGCCTACTAGAGAACTACAGGGAAGGACCTGTGACCATCTTAAACAACCATCAATAAAGAGCCTCTAACCACTGTGGACTCATGAGGTATTATGATCGATGCTAACGGAGTCTCATATTTTACCTACCATGTCGTCCATTTATGATGGGATCAAGTAATGTTGACGTTTTGTTTTAGGCTCTATACATCGGCAAGTGGACATTGTAGCCTACTAGAGAACCACAGGGAAGGACATGCGACCATATTAAACAACCATCCATAAAGGTGTCACAACGACCACATTGTTGAGCCTCTGACCACAGTGGACTCATGAGGTATTATGATCGAGGCTAACAGAGTCTCATATTTTACTTACCATGTCTTCCATTTCTGATGTGATCAATTAATGTTTGATGTTTTGTTTTAGGCTCCATACATCGGCAAGTGGACAATGTAGCCTACTAGAGAACTACAGGGAAGGACCTGCGACCATCTTAAACAACCATCAATGAAGAGCCTCTAACCACTGTGGACTCATGAGGTATTATGATAGAGGCTAACAGAGTCTCATATTTTACTTACCATGTCTTCCATTTCTGATGTGATCAAGTAATGTTGACGTCCTGTTTTAGGTTCTTTACATCGGCATATGGACAATGTAGCCTACTAGAGAACTACAGGGAAGGACCTGCGACCATCTTAAACAACCATCAATGAAGAGCCTCTTACCACTGTGGACTCATGAGGTATTATGATCGAAGCTAACAGTGTCTCATATTTTACCTATTATATCTTCCATTTCTGGTGTGATCAAGTAATGTTGACGTCCTGTTTTAGGCTCTATACATTGGCAAGTGGACAATGTAGCCTACTAGAGAACTACAGGGAAGGACCTGCGACCATCTTAAACAACCATCCATAAAGGTGTCACCACGACCACATTGTTGAGCCTCTAACCACTGTGGACTTATGAGGTATTATGATCTATGCTAACAGAGTCTCATATTTTACCTATTATATCTTCCATTTCTGGTGTGATCAAGTAATGTTGACGTCCTGTTTTAGGCTCTATACATTGGCAAGTGGACAATGTAGCCTACTAGAAAACTACAGGGAAGGACCTGCGACCATCTTAAACAACCATCCATAAAGGTGTCACCACGACCACATTGTTGAGCCTCTAACCACTGTGGACTTATGAGGTATTATGATCTATGCTAACGGAGTCTCATATTTTACCTATTATATCTTCCATTTCTGGTGTGATCAAGTAATGTTGACGTCCTGTTTTAGGCTCTATACATTGGCAAGTGGACAATGTAGCCTACTAGAGAACTACAGGGAAGGACCTGCGACCATCTTAAACAACCATCCATAAAGGTGTCACCACGACCACATTGTTGAGCCTCTAACCACTGTGGACTTATGAGGTATTATGATCTATGCTAACAGAGTCTCATATTTTTCCTACCATGTCTTCCATTTCTGATGTGATCAAGTAATGACGTCTTGTTTTAGGCTCTATACATTGGCAAGTGGACAATGTAGCCTACTAGAGAACTACAGGGAAGGACCTGCGACCGTCTTAAACAACCATCCATAAAGGTGTCACCACGACCACATTGTTGAGCCTCTAACCACTGTGGACTTATGAGGTATTATGATCTATGCTAACAGAGTCTCATATTTTTCCTACCATGTCTTCCATTTCTGATGTGATCAAGTAATGACGTCTTGTTTTAGGTACTTTACATCGGCACGTAGGAAATGAAGCCAGAAGCTCATTGGCCAGTTTCTAGTTGGAGATTGACCTTTTAATTTGTCAAATAACAATAGAAGAATGGTATATAAATTCTTTAAAAATAAATAAAATAAATGTCTTTACATATACTTACATATAAAGTAACAATTTTATTCCCTCGTCAAATATGGATCATAACATGCTTAATTTATTTTAACTTTCATCTAGTTAAAGCATTGAAAACGAAATATTTGTATAATTTGATTCTACAAAGCCTTTTTTTTTAGTTTCAAATTAAAGTGTATTGCTTTCTTATATGATTATGTCTGTAATTAGTGCTATCCAGTGTAATTTTCTCAATTATTCCACTGACATCTCAATTACACACTTTTCGACTGAGGAATTCAGAACACGCGTGTCAAGAGAACACGTCAACAAACTAATTACTGTAGTAGATAACTAAGACGTTTAACAAGATCTCGTCCTTCCGCATCTTTCGTTACTTCAGAAAGATGGTGACCTACTCTTTGTTACTTATGCAGCCATGTAAGATTGACTATGATGATTTGTGAATATGAATAAAACTTGCACTGTTGAATATGAATAAACAATGAATAGGCGGTGTATTATTTTATTTATATTGATTAAAAATTAAGCTCGATTTCATTGAATTGGAACGCATATCAAATCAGAGATAGTTAAATTATTCATAGTCAATTACTTCTTTACACCTTCATATTTAAAACCTATACTATAGATTTTATGTACACATTTACAGAAAACACTATATTAAACATTTTATTTAACGAATTCCATATTTGATATTTTATTTTTAATTATAATTACCGTCATAAGCGAACAAACACAATTGTCATTGATGTTTTTTTTTAAATAATCAGAAGGTTCTAAAAGTCGCTATTTCCCAATTTTTCCTCTTTTGCATTATCATTTAGTTTGCAAAACAAATTCAAAAATTAATTATAACCAAAACAATTCTTGTTTCTATCAACATATTATGAAATATATTTTGCAAAAAGATACATTTTACTTTCTCCCATATGCGTTACCATAAAGGAAGCATTGTGATCGTGCAAACAACATTTTTTACAAGTTGGTCCCCTGAACCCAAAAAAGTGGTTTTTTGAAAAAAAGTTTTTGTCAGTCTGTGCGTATGTGCAATTCGCTGGAGACCAAACGGATGGATCAATTTTTATGAAACTTGGTATGTAAGCGTTAACTAATATCTCCAAATCATTTTTTCTCTTTTTTGAAATTTTATTTTTTATTTCTTTTATTTTTATGTGCAAAAAACATACAAAATGGAATTTCCTCAAAAGGTCCTCTAGCTATTTGGACTAAATGTTCAGAAAAGATGTGAATTACAATTTAAAATATTTTAGTAAAAACTGCATGTTTTTAACTTGACTAGTTTTTTAGTTTTGGCAAAAAATACGTATTTGGGAATCAAACTGGTAATTTTCAAAGTTTTTATTTTTTAATGTTTCATATGAGGGAAAGTTTGTGCCAACTCTTTGGAACCATTTATTATGAATATCATTAGTAACAGGTATTACAAACTGGCTTTTGGCTGTTGCAAAAAAATATTTTCAAATCTATGAAGGGCTGATCTATGTTTATTATTCAGGTATGATAATAGGCACCAGAAGATAATGTAAACTATTAAACTCACTATCTTATTATTTTATTAATGAAGAAAACAAACACAAATTATACAGTAAAATTAAAAAATATATTATTCTGCGTAAGAAACTAGTCAGTACTGGTGACCAAAACTTTGTTTTGTGTACTTAAAAATAATCAGAGGATAAGCTCAAAAAGGTGTCGATGTTGACCTCAGCCCTAGGAACCTTAGTACATCCGTTTTTAGTAAACCGTAACCTTAGTGTTAACCGTGAGTGTAGTCTCAGGACTAAACAACCCTTAGTAGGCGTATATAAATAAACCGACAAACATTTTATGTTCGTGAATCATTAGTGATATACAGTAACATTATTACTGTTTAGAAAACAAACTGTTTGCCAATATCATGGGCCGCAGGTCTGTGCGTGGACTTTATTCAACGAGTGAAATGCCGACCATTAGCTCAGTTGGGATTCGAACCTTGGACCAGGCCTCCGCAATCCGAAGCCATATCGCGCTGATTGGTATTTAAATAAATATATCTGTAAAATGTTTATTTAAGTCTGCAGTTTGGTTAACGTGGTTGTCGTTTGTTTTTAATTAGATGTTAACCTCTTCGTTCCTCTAAAAACTATTAATTTTAATCTTTTGACAGTTGTGTGTGTGTGTGTGTGTGCGCGCGCGCAGAATAATTTTTGGTGCAGAATAATTTAGACATGAAATAGTATACTTAGTCAAATGTTTGATTATATATTTTGTTGTTTATTCATTTCTAAGACGCCGATCATAGAGATATGGGCGAATATGAGGGGTGAATGAGTGTGATTTGTAAAGGTGAACGATTGTAGTCATTGTTACTATCTAAGTTCGACTTGGCTCAGAAAGGACTATTTATTAATAGCCAGGGTAACTGTTGGACCTACAGCTATACGTGTTGGTCTGTTTTTCAGCTGACTGACATTTCTAACACTCAGTATCCTACACAACATCCAAACTTTGACTACTTTCCAACATGAACACCCCAGACTTCTCTAGTATAGTAGTGTCCACGTTAATGGCAACCATTGAGTGGACACCATTATTGTTAAGTATACATTGGTAATACCGTTCTCACTAATTGCAGTACTTTGATAACTAAGTATGCCGTAGGGGATCAGTAAAATTTGTATTAATATTTTTAATTGAAATTGAATTACATTTAGGTGATATACTAATCCTAAAATTCATAGACTAATCCTGTCCTTTCTTACAAATATCACGTTTTTTCATGGAGTTTTCACTTCCCTTTGTATAGATGATGGGGATGAGTTAAACATCAGGTACACCTATTGTGAAGTTTCAGGGCGACTTTAATTATAAATTATATAACCCGGGGGAGGTGGAACAGGAGGGAGGGGGAAGACTGTTAAATCCAATTAGTGAATAATAAAGCCAAGTTTCCCAACAAACTTCTCGCTGAATTTCAGCTCACAGCTCGTTGCCAATCGAATAGAGTTTTTATCTCCTTTCTCTGTGAAATAAAAAAAAATCCTCAGTCAACAGATAATGAGATTGTTACTATACCTGTCATATAATAATGAAGGTTGAAGAACAACACCTCGTGCAGTTTGTTTATCAAAACAGTACAAAATCAATTTCCTGGTCCGTCGGTTTATAATAGAATTATAGGGGGTGGCTTTGAAGAAAGTTTTAGGGCCACAATTCTCTTTGACCCCTGCCAACTGGAGCTGAAAATCCTCTAAGAAGACTTCCTTGATGGAATACGTAATCCTACCGAAGGGGTGGTTTTACGTTTCTTTTATGACAAGAACTTCATTCGTCCGCCATCCTGAGTGTCCGAGGATCTTGAAAAGTGAGCTGCATTCAGTATGTTACAATAGGGGTGTTTTTTTTAATCAGAAAAATAGGTTTATCTGTCAAGTCAACAAGCCAAATATTTATTTTTTATATATTTACACCAGTGGTCCACCTTATTATCTTAGTCAACAAACATTGTTAAGAGATAACCCTTTTAGCGAATTGTAAACGGATCTCCAGGTTTTGAACCCGTGAACCTCTGCATTTGAAGCAGAAGTGCTAACAATTAGGCTAGCAGGATCGTATTAAAAATTGTGCCTGGCTAGAGAGGTGCATCTTCAAATATTTTGTTGAACTCGAAAGTCATAGATAGTGTACTTAAGGACCTAAGTGCCTCACTGTTTTTGAAAATATTTTAAGAATAAAACGTAAACGATAAATTATTAGGTAATGTGATAATTTGTTTTAATTATTTAAGTTATATCTTAACAATAGGAAGCTCTATGTTAACTATTTGAATATTCATGACTTGAAAAAACAAACTATAAAGATCGTTTGATGAGAGAGGAAATGGAATGTTTTTTTAATTTTAAAAATTTAATTAAATAATTTAAAAATGTTTAATTTGTTGTAATTTTAATGATTAAAATCTATTACCTACTTTTTATAACGTAATGTCGGTTGGACATTTTATAAAATACTTGTATTGAAATCCTCAAATTAAGCGATTAGTTTTAAAAATGTTTCACTCATGTTAAAATGATCATGATATGTTTTTGTCCTTATTTATTTATTCTTAAGGCGCTGCTAGGAAGATATGGATGAATAAGGATTTCGAATGGTGTGATCAGTGTAGATGGGCGAATCTTTGTTACACACTAAGGCCGACTGCTTATTAGAAAGTGTCGATAAGAAGTTGCGCAATGGCAAATGAACAGCTGTTGGTTATCAGCTGATCCCTTTCAAAATGTGTTTTAACTCTGATTGGGTTCGAACTGAGAACCAATAGCGAACTGACGATCACTTATCATATTTTCTCAGTTAATTCTTTACATGGACGAATAAATGTTCAACAGTTTAAGCTCGCTCTTTTACTTTACAAATCTCGTTTTTTGTAAAGTTTCGCATTAACTTCCCTCACCTAACCCAGGCCAGTCAATTCCTAGTGAATCCCACATCAGTAGACAGTGTAGGGGAACATCTGGTGTTTGACACTCAACTCCTTATAGAACTAAAGCACAGAGGTCATAAAGGAAGTGCAAGTCACTCTGAGAACTGTTCGGCCAATGGCTACTTAGCCATACGTGTATCCCGTAGCTTGGTGGTCGGTGAGATCAAAGGCCGCCAACCTGTGAAAAATTCTTGAGTGGTCCTCGAACTCCCAAGTGTTAAGTAAACAAGCCGGTGCGAAACGTACACCGGCGTATAATGGCCTGTCTAACAGTTTACTATACAATAGATTTTTATTGTTATTATTTATTTAGAATTATATGCGTTTTGAAAGACTATTGATCTAAAAAAGAGGGCTTTATTGATGGCAAATTTACAGTAAGACGCCAATTTTATTTATAATGAAGCCGAAATGCTTACCTCAAAGTGAAATTCTTCCGACCCATCATTGAACAATTATTGAAATGTGACAATGACCATTGTTCACAGATTAGTTATTTCTACATTATCTATAGAAAGAAAGAAACGTATCACCTATGCATGCTAGTCTGTGTCTAATAATTACCAATATCACTTTCCTCCCGCCCTCATCCATTAAGATAAAAATATGGGAAGCCATAAGAAAACAGCCAGTTTAAATAATAAAAACGTTAATAATTCAAAGAAAGAATCACATTGAAGAATAGTAATTATTTATTTATTCTTAAGACACCACTAGTCAAGATATGGGTGAAAGTCTAATTAATTAGAATGAGTGTGATGAATTTGAACGAGAGAATGTAGTCATTGTTACAAACTAAGGCCGGTTATTCCTAATAAAAATGCCGTTAATTAGTAGCCCAACGAGAAATAAACTAGTGTTTATTAATTTTTTCAATTTATTTATTTATTACTCTGATTTTGGGATTGAACTGAAAACTCTAACTACGACACTGTAGATAATAGACGTAATAGAAGTTGCTTAAATAGGTTTGTACGACTTCAATAATTCAGACTCATTTTATTCCAAAACCTTTATGAATTGGCAAAATATAAATTAATACAGCTGCCTATTTCGGAAAAACCTAATTGTTTTTCATTAAGGCTATAAATAGTATAGCTTTACGCACTCGCTTGACAAATTAGAAAAGAAAGGGGGTGTTATAAAGAAGTGGGGACGCTGAGAAAGAATTCTTTGCGTTTATAAGAAGTGAAATATTGATTTATTTTTACTAGTAATACAAGCTAATCAGAATATTGCAGAACACAACAAATCATTAATTTAAGGTTAAATATTTTTCTGTGATTTATAAATGAAAATTTAAGTTCAACATTCTGAAACAATGATAATATGCCTTGAAACCAAACATATTAGGGTTTAGCCTAGATGCACAATTCAAGTCATGTGCCTTATTGAGTGACGTACAGTAATGATGACCCGTCCACCCACCCGTACACATATGGTAGATCACCAACGTACGTGTGGGGTGGGATCATTATCACTGTACGTGTGTGTTATCACCCTTGCCACGGTGGGCGGGTCAGTACTTGTACGCGTGGGTGGTAGGCCATTAAAAGTTGTTGCACATTTCCCGTGCCTGATATTTAAACTGGCTTTGATTTGGAGATCTAGGGTTACAAAAAACATACAAGTTTACCTCCCGGACAGTCTTGAAGCGCATTAGTATTCAGAGAGAAATGACATTGGCTGCTTAACCAATCAATGTTTCTTTTCTTCACCTTTTCAATTCATTAGCAAGATTGCTTTTTCTCATTGGCATTATCTTCGATCCACTCAGTTTCTTTCTCCGTTTCCAATCTCTTCTGATTTAATCCACGCAAACATCCTGTGGAAACCTGCTGATTCACTTTGAATTCTACTCCAACCGTAACCAGCATTAAATAAACACCCTTATCTTAATATTCCTAAGGGGTTAGTTTTCCTCGTAAAAACGTCCGATAAGATCAAAAAGGCGCCCAACGAAGAGGCTTGTTCCAATCACGATGTTGACCGCCTTTATAGTTAGTATGTTCTCAATATATTACAGGCGTTGACTATGGTTGAACGCTCCCTGTGTGACACAGATTGATGGAAATATACATAAACCCTTCCCCTAAGTACAAGAGTATTGTACGCAGGGTGACTTGATATTTAAAATTTACGTACACAAGAAAAAGTGGATGGGGCAGAGTGTAATGGGTGGGTGCTGGATTTTGTGGACTAATATAATAGTATACATATAGAGAAGGTTAAGTAAATTACATTATGTTTTTAGGTTCATTTGGTAAACCGCTATGACCGAAAGTTTTGACCGGTGGATTGGTTAAAAACCTTGTGTTTGTAAGTAGATTTGGTGGAACATATTTAGTAACTGTAGGAAGGTTAATGGTATAGTTATGTTTGTGTTTATAGGTAGGGTTTGTAGACCAACTGTCCAACATTTTGTAACCGAATGCTTAAGGTAGGAAACTCTGAATTGAGTAAACATCGATACTTTTCAAATTCTCCGAGTGTAGAAATGCTTTGAATTAAAGTGGCATCTAGTTAAAGAAAAGTCTTCTGAAGAAACTCCTCACTATACATGCATAGTATAGATATAACGTAGTTTATGACTAAAATCGATTCCAAGCAAAATAATCTAGTAAATATCGACATTTATTAAATTTTGTTGCTCTCTTTATGTAGAAATAGTTTGGATTTGATTTGCATGAAATGTTTTGAAGAAAAGACAACAGATAGTTGTTAATCACTCTTTGCTGTGTTAAAGTTAAAAATTGTATCTTATTTTACCAGGTGAAGTTAGGGATAAGAGCCCTTTCAAGCACTTATCTTGGGGTCACACCCGAACCACCAGTGACCTGGCAGGTAGGTTCGTGCAAGGACGGGATCGCTCACAGCACAGAATATAGACAGATATATTCTGTGCTCACAGTCAACCATCCACGTTTGATGTTGATATCTTGCGATAACGCCGGAGATTCTCGGTCAAGGCCACTGATTACGTGACTGCCTGTGTGAATGTATAGATAAATATTTCATAGCAAAAATCTATCGCAATAACATAATCAATTGAAGATGGATACTATTCAAATGTTTTTTTTTCGAGAGTATTAAAGGAAATTCAACACAAGAAGCTCTTCACTGGGTATGTAATAGTTCAATCCAAACACTCGAACACATATAAGGTGATCGAATACTTACTATTTCCCAATCGATTCTTTTTTATTCGATTCTCCTCTCTCTAGTTGGTAGTCTGGTGGTAATCAAAAACTATTTTGCTCTTCCCAGTTGTTATGTATACAAATGGATGAAACACCCTTCTGGTTATTTTTAGATTCAAAGGCTTATTGGTCACCGGACGACACAATCAAGTAGTATGTTTATTGTCTTATTGTTTATCTACGTTTGTAGGTTTGTATGTCGTGAGCCAATTACCTTTCTACTCGACTATGCACTATCGGCCATTCGAACAATGCAATGGCAGCGTGACCGACAAGACCGTGACCTGTCGGATACACCAATATTTGACTCTAACGGGCTGCCCAGAACCACTGTCATTTCCTCCTCTATTAATGCCGAGACTCATAATTACTGTTATGTGACTTGCGCGGATTATCTCTCAATTGGAGGACTCGGAGAGTCTGGGAAATGATGTCTTGTCTGTCATAGATTGGTTGTTAACCAGCTTCTTCTTATTCTTCCTGGGATCGTCTTGTATTCTTTAATTAGATTGGAAATCGTCCAACTTACGTAAATAGTTACTTTTACGTACATACATTCTGTTTATACGAAAAGGTAAGTTCAACATCCTCTTCAAGTTGTAGCCTTCGAAAACATAATTCCAAGACTGGTCCTATTGTTATTACGTTGACGTTTTCCTAGAGAAGGACTCCACTAAGAGTTCAAGACGTATGTTGGGTTGATGCTTGGGGCAGGCTTTTCAAGACATATGTAGAGTGTGTGGGTGGACGGTTTTTCGTGAGAGTCATGATTTCGTAATGAGAAGGGTAAGGGTAACCTGGAACGACCTTACCGACAGTTTTTTTATGGTTTCTGCAGACATTAGTGTTAATAATTTTTTTATTCATTCCTAAAATTGTTATATTACAATACAGTATTGCTTTATCCCCTCTAGCTAATAGCTATTTGAGAGGAAAACTAAAACTCATGTTACATGTACTATACATGTTCAATAGCATAACGGGAACTTTCAGTGTTTTAATTTGAATTACAAAATGTATTCGTTGCCATTGAATCAGAATCATCAAACACACTCAATCTGAGAAAAGAGACATTCGCACACCCACCCCGCCTTCCCGATAAGAACCACTCTACACACACCCGAAAAAAACTCCAATCGGGTTTCCAAACGAACAAAACCTTTTCAAGTTTTCTGATTTATGTGATTTAAAACAGGTTAATTTTAACTGAGTGCGCAAATTTGCTCACAATCTGGATTGTGTCTCAACCGTTCTACATGCAAACTGGAACGAACTTTTTTTGCGAGAGAGTTTACAAATTGCTTTCAAAATCATGGCCCAGAAAATCAAGTAAAGTTGTATTAAATTCCTGGAATTTAATCCAGTTTTCCTGATTAAATTCCATTTTTTCTCTCGAAGTCCCTATTAAGTGGTCCAGACCAGGACGTCTTTTAAGTAAAAGAGGTCTTCAAAAGGCAGCTTCCGCTATCACCAACACTGGATTACAGTTTTTGAACGTTGGACACTCAGATTGGATTTAGGAAAGTTAGTGCCCAGTGGACCTATAAAAACCTAAACAGTAAAAACAGCTCAAATAACGTTGGACACATTTTAACATATAGATATTTTATTTCCAGATAATTTTATGAGTTACCGTTACTACTACTACTATGAATGACCCTTGGCTACTCCTTTTTTAACTGTCAAGGCTACTCATACCTACACAACATCCTGACCCTGACCACCACCTGACACGGACACTCCAGACTTCTCCAGTAGTGTCCACGTCAATTAAGCGGACGTATTGTCGGTTTAAGAGGACCGATTATATAAACTTTCGCCTACAATCTCCACAACGCTTTGTTCCGAAGTACCTGGGTTACAGCACTGCGCCACTAGTGCCAGCAAATGACTTAATGGAATGACGAATGATTTAATGGAAGGGTGAACAGTCGATTGCACGTTAGTATCGTTAATATAGTATCGTTGACGATAAAGCTCAAGTTTTGATGTGGTCGATGACTTTTCGAAGAATCCTCTAACAATAATTAAAATGTTGATTTTATCAGAAAATCCCAATAGATTTATCGGTAAAATAGTCATCTAGACGCAATATATTACGATCTCATATTTTCGCGAATCCGACGTTTCAATCTGGAGGTAAAAATCGGGCATGAGTTTGTATCAATATCTCACTTTGATAATTCATTTTGTACCCATATTTATTGAAATCAGGTAGTTTTGTAAATATTTTTAATGCCAAGTTTCATAGAGATGAACGGTTTACCTTTACTGTATGTGCAGTTCTTTTTCATTTTTAGAAAATTGTATTGTTATAACGTTATAGACATTATAGACATTGTTAACTCCATTACTTATGTGGCAATTAAAGTTTTTATCCTTGATAGTTTATCAGCCGTTTACAATCAAACGTTTCGATATACTCATAAGGATTCCTCATGAACGTATGTAGAGAAAATATCCATGTGCTTTTGGGAATAAAAAGATAAAAAAGATACATTATTGAACTTATTTTAGAGTTAATTATGCTTTACTCATGTATTAATTAATTAAATCATGTATTTTATATGGTTCCATGAAAGTATCGGTTAATTAGCGATAATTCTTCTTAGGAAGTTTGTTACTTCAGACTCAATTAATTTTAAAATGCGGTTTTTTATGTCAGCTTTAGTGTTCAATCAATTCGATCTTAACTAACAAGGTGAACGGATCAACACTTACATAGACTGACTCTTCATTGTTGATTACCATAAGAAGAACCATGACATTGTTGTAAGAAAGCAGGCGGCAGGCGTTTTTCACCAGATGGTGAACTGCCGAGTCATCAGTTAATAAGGTAATTCCTACAAAAAGCTACGATCCATTTGTTTATTTAGCTTCTTATATTTATTGTTCAGGTTGTTTTTAGAAAAAGACCACGACTTTTTAAACATAAACATTAGAAGATTTTTCTTATCTTCACAAATAGGAATGGATTCTAAAATGAAAAATATTATTAAAAAGTCTTTTTTAAAGGATTATGGAATACAGTTTTTTATGACCAAATGAGGAGTTAGCATAGAAAAATGTTAAACAAGGAAACAGTATTGCTGTGTACAGAGAGTTATGTCTACTACGATTACTGACATAATTTTACCCTTAAAAACAGTGTTCTTATCCTTCCCACATTGAGTTGAAAATATGACATTCCTATTTCAACCTAACCATCGATACAACAAATAGTTCACCCACCCTTACCTATATAATCTGATATTCAAAGACGTCCTATCTACTTGATACTCGACTTATAGAAGCATTTATACCTTCCTTGACGCTGGAATGACGCCAAGAATTGACATTTGTAAGGATCTCCCAACATTTCTAAGGATCCCTTCATAAAATAAAGGACTATTCCTTTATTTTATCAAGATGCTTCTACAAGCTGCTCTATCCTCTTCATTTTCAGACACATCCTCTGAATCCCTCTCAACCAAATTCTTTATTTTAAAATGAAGCTTCTACAAGTCGTTCTATATTTCTCGTTTTCAGACACTTCTCCTGAATCTCTCCCAACCAGATACGATTTTTTCAATTCTAATAGCTATTCTATCTTTCTCATCCTCGGGCACGTCTTCTGAAAGTCTCTTAACTATACACGACTTCTTTAGTTTGCCACGACAATTCTACAAGCCGTTATTACATTTCTTCCTAATTTCCAGTCAAGTTTTTTGAATCTCTCAACCAGACACAACTTCTATAGTTTGCCACCTTACTTCTTCAATCCTCTTTATCTTCCGTATTGTCAGACATCTTCTGAATGCCTCTTAACTAGACACTACTCTTGTACTTTACCACATCAATTCTACAAGCCGTTCTATCGTTCTCATTTTCAAACACGTTTCTTTTTCTCTCTCAACCCCACATGACTTCTTTACTTTTCCACGACAATTCTACATGCCGTTTTGTATTTTCGTAATTTCCAGACAAGTCAGAAGTGAATGTCTGTTAACTAGACGTGGCTATATCTTTACTAACATAAATCTGAAATGTATTCTATCCACTATTTATACAGACACGACTTCTGAATCTATCCTAGCCTAATTAATATAACACTGATGCCACTAATGCCATTCTACTACCAATTGACTTCTGGATCTCTCCGCTCCTGCCTGATCTAAAGCTCAAATCTTAGCCGTTTTACTCCCTTACACGACTTCTGAGTTTATTCTTGCCGAACAGCATTAGCCTACTTTGTCTCTCCCACCTCCTTTATCGCGACACTTTTACAAGCCATTCTATCCTCCTTATTCAACGCCACTAAAACGTTTTAAAATGAATTTATAATCACAAAAATGCAGAAAAATCTCTTTAATTGGAAGAACGTTTTTCAAGTTAAAAAGCAAAACATCGGATCTGGTTACTCTGCACATGCCGTCGCAGACTCGCCAGGAATGGTTTCCCATGAGATAATCGAACAAAACATCGAAGAATGAAAGGGTAAACATTAATAGCAATTACTCGGCTGATTAACTGAATTAATTGAGTTGAATAATTTACGTTGATACGTCGACCTCCGGCATTGCAGTAGGAAGACGGCCGGACGTGGTAATGACATTCCGAGTACGTAGGGAAAAAAGAATGGTTGAAAATAGTAATTACGCATCAAGCTAAGTGTAGACTCTGGTCATATGTGTAGACCAGAGATGCACTTGTATTAATAGATGCACCTTTTTATCATTTTGTAGATTAATTCAATAACTCGCGAAGTATTGTTTTTCACTACTTGGACAAAAGCTACAAGTTAAGTTTTGATCGAGTATCTGGATTTAAAAGAAAGATTGTTAGGTTTGTTTACTTTCTTTGCACTTTTATTCATTCTCTATCATAAAATAAATAATTTGGAGGCATTTTGAATGTTTAAAAACTTACTATGGGACATAAGTTCGTTAGACGCATCTATTCACCTTCTACTAGCTAAAAAGATGGTATATTTTTCCACCGTATGAACTCTTATATGCATGTTAAATTTTTTTCGTGAGCATGTAACAGTAAAAAAGTAGAAAACTTATATTGATATGCTCTGCTGTCATACAATTTTTCTGACTTCACATTTAAAAAATCTAATTAATATGACTTTAAGTACCTTCCTTGTCTTCTTTAAGAAAATTAATTGAATTTGAAATGTTGATCATCAAGATATTAAAGTACATAAAAGTAATCCAAATTTCATTTAACCTTATAGATGCGTATTTATTAAAGCTTTTAATTAAGATAAGGGTGAATTTTGGTATATTGATTGTTCTTTAGGGTACCGCTCCACTTCACAAAAAATTGCTTTCTAATCCAAGGATTCGGTCTGTAACAGTCATATAGCAATAGTTGATATGTCCATTTGTAGGTGAAGAACTTTTTTACTTGTGTGTAACTTAAATGCCAATATTAACGATTTTAAATTCAAACACTCATAATATCAACTGATGGTCCACTAGAAAGAACTTTTAATAGCCGTACAGTTGAAATAGAAAAGCACGTTTTAGCCTGCTGACGTTAATAGTTTGTGTCTACGGCTGTTCCTACGTTACGGATTGGAAATTTGGAAATAATAATTAACTTTCATAATTTTCTCAGTCGCCCAAAAGAAATTGTAGGTCGATCCTCCAGAGTTCGCCTCAGTAGATGGATATTGCTCAACAGGAAGCGCCGGTAGCAGCAATGAGATGACTGACAACAGATAACTCAGCTGATGGTGATTGATGACTAGTGACCTCTGGTGACCTTGAGATCAGCTGTCAGACATGCTCACGACCAGCAGTCGCACAACTTCCGAGGTGCTGCTAGTAACCAAATATTTTCACACAGGGTAAACAAATTCGTAATAATCGGAACTTGCATTTTTAAACATTATCATTTAAAACACAATTTTAGAGTTTTTAATGTTTAAGCGTACTATTAAAATACTTGAAATAATAATCAGCAACGAAAAAAGTGGAATAGATATGTATATTTTAGGATTAATAATCTAAAAGTTCTGAGTTTTCAAGTTGTTGAACATCTTCAAATACTAGTTAAATTTCTTATTAAGAGTACAGATTTTCTACAAAAGTGAGCCGACGTTTTTTTCTACACTTTTCATAATTACTAAATAATAACTATGCTATTGTTAAACCCTTATTGTTGTTTTCATGTACAAAATTGTAGTCTATTAATAATTTGTTCAGCTAATATTTGAATTATTATTTTTGACGAGAGAAAATTTCTTTTTTAGGTCAAACTCCGTAATATGCCCCCCCCCCCCCACTATATTTTACGTCAACGATGTTAAATAATGAAGAAATACGCATTGTAGGTGCTAACCACTGTCAACTTAGGTTACAACCGTGATCAACTTGGGTAGCACCTATGATCAACTTTGAAAGCACCCATGAACAGCTTGGGTAGCACAGGTTAACAGTTTAGGTTTACGTGTACCTTTATCAAACAATGCTGTGGAGAAATACAGTTGGGAGGTTTATAACGGATTTGATCTTTAATTTATTTCAATTGTGAATATTCCACATTGAAATAAAAAAAAAAAAAGACATTACTTTTATAACTTAGGAATAGTCTAACAATATAATATACTGATTTATGACTAATCTTATTTCTAACCACAGTTTATGGGGCATTATGAGCATTCTAGCTTCGTATTTTAAATATTTTATCAATCTTTCATGTTTATTGTTTGGTACCGATAGTTTTTTTATTAACCGTAAACATGGCACATATGTAGTTTATTCAAAACGAAAAATGTCTATATTACTTTCTTTCGATTTATATGGCAGATATTTTAAGAAAGTGTTTTCAGTAAAATATATACTTTGATTTTTTTATATTATGTTAGTGTTACTAAAAGTTAAGTCAACTAATTAGTGATGCTTAACTTCCTAGTTGATGAGAATAATGTTTTATTAAAATCATTATTAGATTCGTAGCAGTAAATGTCATTTAAAACAAAAGAAATTGAACTCTGTTTTTGGATTAAAATGAACACGTATATTTAAAAAAATCTTTTCCTTGCAATATTTTCCACGAATAGCCGTCCTGCGTATTCCTTTGTTCCGGAAGGGTGTAAATAATTAATTAAAGAACTGTTCTCCACCCTCTTGCCTCTTCATAAAGTTCTTCCTGCAGGATCCGGAGCAAATATGGCCAAACCTTGATTTTTAAACGTAGAATTAAGATATCGCAGCATTTTAAATGCAATGTAAGTGATTTAATAATGCATAGCATGTCATCCAGCATATTTCATTATGATTATTCGTAATGAAAATGTAAATTGTGTTACTGTACATATAATATTAAGATAGGATTTGTTAAAATTGATAGTCTAATCATATCCTAGCGATTTTAATCTATTGAAGATTTCTAACGCTTAAATTGTTCCCAACAAACAAACACGACGTTTCGACAGGTTTAGAACTCCTGTCGTCTTCAGTAGTTACTTCCTATCTTAGCATACATTAATTTAATAAAACACTTGAAGCGTTGGAAATCTCCATCATATTTTACTTATCATGAATAATTCAATACCAACAAATAACACTCAAACGACACGTGTTTTAATGATAATGAAAGAAACATTTAAAATTGTTCAGTATGTCTTTAAATTGCAGTTATCTCTCTCTTTTTCTATAAATTCAAACAGTTTGCTTTTAAAAGGATATTTAATTTAGTTTTTAGAATGTAAAATGGAAAAGAGACATAATACCTTTTAACATTTTTTACTTGCATTTTAATATATTGGTGTAGTGTGACGTTCAATTATACTTTATCAGTGCCAGCACGTATAAAGTGCCAAACTTGACCACTTTTTGTGAAAATGACTGTAGGTTTTTATCAACTGTTCTAGTTGCATACATTTACTTCATTTTTTCTTTTCTCAAAGTGAAAATCTAGATCGCTTTCAGAGATGAGACAGTTGTTTGAACTGTGCAAAAATCCGGGTTGATTTATTCTGTTGTTTAGAAAAGTGGAAAACTAGCCCGTTATTTATCCTTAGATATGGTTGTCTTTAGAAAATTCTATCCACTGAGTGGGTTAGATGTTCTATAAAAATGTAAAATGAAGTTTTACTACACTTTGCTGAAGTTCCGTAACAATACCTCGATGATCTGTAATTTGTAAAAGCTGTCGACGTGATACTCTGTTAATATCTCAGTGAAACTTGTTTAGTAAATAAATTTATGAATGAAAAATGGTATCAGGTAACTGGCACAAATGTTCTCACTTTATTTTTTGTTACTGTATGTCAGATTGTTTAAAAAATTAAAATTAAAGGATGTAAAAACACACATAAACAAAATCAGATGTTCAATTAGTTACATTCCTAAGGAATGTACAGACGAAACACTTATTTTATTTAAATAAAATTATGGAAAACATTTTTTTTTCAAAAACAGCTGTTCAATTAATCACATAGACAGATTTTATGTAAACAACCTTCAACAACATGAGTTGTGACCTTCGGCCTCCAGCCTCAACTTATTGAGGTGTTAAGTAAAATATTTTTACTTGTAATTTGCATTTTTAATGAAAATTTAATCAAAATCATTAGAATTAATCTTGAACAATTGACACTTTTATGTTTTTGCACATAAAAAAATGTTATAACTCAAAAACTAGTCCAGTTATGGACATACGGTTTTTAATAAAATATTTTGAATTGTAATTCACACCTTTCTTAAAAATTCAATCAAAATTGTTTGAGCTGTTTTGAGAAAAATCCACTTTTGTGTTTATTTTGCCCATACAAATCAAAAAAACTAATACTTCAAAAAGGAAAAAATGGTCTGGAGATAGGCCTATTTGCTAAATACGCCTACATAGCAAATTTCATAAAAATTGATCCATCCGTTTTTTCTCCAGTGAACTGCAAATTCGGACAGACACCAACATAAAAAAAAAAACTATTTTAGGTTCAGGGAACTCTAAAATGGGTTTTTAGACCAACTTGTAAAACAATGTTTTGTTACGAACACAATACTTTCTCTATGCTAACGCATATGGGAGAAAGTAAAAAAAACGTTACTCCTTGTTCCGTAAAAACATTGTTTTGGTCACTGTTCTACTAACATTTCTCCGACCTTACTTTCACCATACTTTTCAACAATCACGTGTTTAATTACGCACTTTTCCTTTTTTTACAGCTCAGACGAACTTTCAAATTCGTTTTCAGCATTTGTCGTCTGCTCAATAAATGTATCCAAGTAGTAAAACCAAAGTGGAAATCGGAGATAACGATGCTACCTACAAGAGCACACTAGCGTATGGAAACCGTTAGACGAATCTAGAAACAGTCTAACAATTAGTTGCACTCGATTTCATTGTTGTAATTAGAGGACGCTGACTCGGTAGTCGGCGTGGCGTGTGATGCACTGACTACATGTTAGTGGGAGTAAATCTGAACTAGGTTAAGTGAGTCAAATTTCATGAAAACAGGCCAGGCCCTTAATGTGCACGCGTTAAGTGTCCACTGAAGTTGGAGAAAGGGGGAAAGCAGCCCGAGTTCTCACCCCCTCCCCTCCCTTAACGAGAATGATGTGGTGAATACGTATCACTCGCATCATAGAAATGATTTCCAACCCAATAGTATCATTGTATTACTTTAAAACGTGCGATATCCTTCATTTTTTACCATAAAAAATACGTAGTTTAAAAGAATATAGAACATAATAGCAATCTACTTTCTCTAACACTCTTGGTTTTACGGAGATGAAATATTATGAACAATTCATATTTCTCTGCACAATGCGATTGGTTGGTTAACAAATTACAATGTAAAATATGTGCTAAATAAATAATGTATCTATTCACCTCTCCGTTAGGATGATCAGAATGACAAGAAAATTACTAGATAAATAAATAAATGAATTGACACAAGCTTTCCTCAATATTCAACACTAAAAAATCAAAACTTTAAAATTACCAGTTTGATTCCCAAATATGTTTTTGTTGTTATAACTCAAAAACTAGTCAAGTTAGAGACATGCGGTTTTTAGTAAAATATTTTAAATTGTAATTTACATTTTTCTTGATAGTATAATCAAAATACATGTAGTTAGAGCCGTTTTTGAGAGAATTCTATTTTTGTGTGTTTTTTTACCATAAAAATAAAAAAAACCAAAATATCAAAAAAGTTAAAAAATGGTCTGGAGATATTGGCTAAATACACTTGCATACCAAATGTAATAAAAATGTATCCATCCAGCGAAGGTCTCCAGTGAAGTGCACAGATATAAAAAAATTTTTTCGAAAAAAATACTTTTTTGGGTTTAGGGGACCTTAAAATGGATTTTTAGACCAACTTGTAAAAAAATTTTTGTTTAACGATCACAATACTTTCTTTATGCCAACGCATATGGGTTGGCATAAAGAAAGTAATATAGTCGGCATCATTGGCGCAGTGCTCGAACCTAGCTACAAGTGTTGAGGAAATTATAGGCAACAGGTTCTACACACGACGTCCGCTCAATGGTTGACATCGATTAGAGAAGTCTGGGGTGTCCATGTTGGGTGGCAGTCAGATTCCGAAAGTTGTGTAGGGAAGATAACTGAGTATCAGGTTTGTCAGCTGAAAATCAGACCAGTACTACGTGGTTCAGATTCCACCTAAAGCTGTATATGACCTAGCTATTGGGCTATTAATTAATAGTATCATTCTTTCACAAGCCGCCCACATTCATTCGCTCCCCGTATTCGCTCATAATTTTACGATTGGTGTCTTAATGACGAATGATAATGATTATTCCTAAATTGTTCTTTATAATTTGTTACAATAACAGTACTATATTTACAAAAATAAAATCATCTATATTTAAAGTAGTATACAGTTTAAACATAAAACAAATCTTTCATTACATTTTGTTCGGAAATTGAAAAATATTTGTTTTAATATCATAAAGAGTGCTCTCTGTTACTGGACACGTACTGCAGGATGTTCACTGGAAATGGACTGTTTTTAGGCATCAGAATTCACGATGTTTAACTGTCTAGAACGTTCTTGTATCATTATAATGGCTGTGGGAACTACTGTATGAGTCATCTGCTTAACACAATACGTCGGTGTCAGCAGTCATCGTCCACAGTTTTAACGTCTCTCTCCTGCTCACCATTCAGGACTGCGGTTTCATTGACTTCGTACTTGTGTTACAAGTATCGTGGCCAGTAATTAACTGTGCCAGTCCTGTTCATCCAATTAATCCTGTTTAAGCGGACTAGTGTTGTAATCCAGCTACTTGGGGCCAACTTTTTGTGGAGATTGTAGTGGGCGAAAGGTTATACGCTCAGTCATCTTTATACCAACATGGCGTCCGTTCAATGATTGCTATCAGCATGGACACTACTAGAGAAGTCTGAGGTGTCAAAGAAGGTCGGTAGTCGGTGACTGGGTGTAGTGTAGTGGAGATAACTGAGTACCATAGGCTAAAAATCAGACCAATACTACGTGGTTCGGATTCCACGTAAAGCTGTAGGTCTCTTAGTTTCCCTGGCTATTGAGCTATTAATAAATGGCTCTTTCTGAGAAACAGTCGATTCAGTTAGTAACCAGACTATATACACATGTCATACACACTCATCCTACACTCCTGTAATCATTCATATTTGCCTTGAAATAGGCACAAAGTTGTGTTGGCGTCTCATAACTGAGATTAATATTCAGAGAATGATCTGAATCCTCCACCCTATCCCTGCTGATTGGTTACCATCAGCGTGGACATCACTGCAGAAGCTTAGGGTGTCAGAATTCCAATAACCACGGTCCACATTGGATGGTCGTTTCTTTTAGGGAACAATCAGACCCAAACTATGTGGTTCGGATTCCACAACAAGCTATAGAGTCTTTTTTTGGAGCTAGCCCGATTATGATGATAATAATAAAGGATAACTCAACTTTAATTTATAAGAGAAAATATAATTATTTATCTATACTCAGAATGTAGGTTCCCAATTACATTCCTCCATATCTTGATAATCGATGTCTTAGGTGTGATAAATAAATAATAAGTAAATTATAAAATAGAAGCGTTTTTAGAAAAATATTTTCTCCATTACATTGAATTAATTACAAATATGAAATAAATCTAGACTCTTTGTGGGGTAAAGGTTGTCAAATATGGTTAGTTAAAAATTGAGAAAAAAATCAAATACAAATGTTAATAGATTATTATAGTTTAAATTCTTTAAAACTAAACAAAACTCGAATAAATGAAATTGCTACATAATTTCATTATATACAAAATCCTACTTTTCATGTTAGGACATTACAACGTGTGTTAGAACAATTAACAAATGGAACGAAGAAAGTTTCAATAGTTTTTGAGATGTTTAATGAAAGAGACCTCTCTATTGCTATACTTCACCATAAAACAAAGTCTTTAAAAGATAGTCTTGGATCAGCTATGCATGTTTTACATGTTTAATTTAATGTTTTAATTTAAGGCTTCAATAACAAAACATTATAATGAAATACATTCAAGCTTTGGAAGTGAGTTTATATACGAGTTTATATACTCGTAATAAAAACCAGTCATTCCGCCTTACAAAATAGCAAATGGGCAGGTCTGGTTATGTATTTTTTTAATCTTATTTTTGAAAATAATGATCTTTCTTTTCTTGGCCAACCTAGTGAAGATTAACCACATTTGCGTTAGTTTGAAAAAGATTAACGATGTATTTAAATATGAACAGTTCTCGTTGTTGAGTGCATGCTGCCCGATAGAATGATGTATCAATTTTGAGAAACCTATTTTATGCATTGTAAAGTCTTAAATTAATATCGTCGAAATATACCAAAACTGACGTTAGCTAGATGTGTTAGTTAATTTTGATAAAATGAGAGCGGTGTTAATTGACAAGAAGTTATCTCAGTTTATACGATGTTGGAGGGTAATTTTACATTATACTACTTCAACACAGAGCAGTACTTGTACACTTGTCGTCCGTACTTAGTACTTTGTTATGACGAAAACTGAAACAAAGCTTTCTCCAAAAAAAAAAAAGACCTGTTTAGTTTTTACATTTTTCTTGTACAAAAGATGTTATAAAATTAATCTGTTTACTTAAAATAATAAGTCCCATAACCAACAAAAGGGAACCAGAGCTGTACTAACAGTATATGTACCAGTTATAATGTTTGAGGTTTACTTATTGTTTATGAAAATAATTATAAATGATTTGAAAATAACAAATCAAAATTAAATATAAAAACAATCTTTATTTGTATAGATTAGTTCACAATTTAGGGCTACTGTTAAAACACTTTATAGTAAAAAAATTATAATAAAAAATGAATAAAGGGTACTTTATTAATATTATTACTCTATTTACAATCTTTATTATTTATGACATAAATAATTAACTAAAATACACGTAAAGTTCATGTCTATTACTTTTGTAAGACACAGAAGTTAGTTTTTATTATTTGTAATCTTAAAATTAATTAAAATAAGTAGGTCAAGTTGGTGCATTTCTTCTTATCGCTAATTTCTCTTCAAATTGAGGTTAGGAATGCATGTGTCCAATATTTTCGCTTTTTAAGCAAAACCAGTAAAAGATTTTAATGCATTCACTCATCGCTCGTTTTTCATTAGCATTTATTCTTCTCAAATGAGGATATTTTTCTCCGTTGATAAAAATACTGATTTAAACCACTTCTCAATATGTTGGAAAATGTGTCAATTACATATAACTGCATAAATTCGTTAAAAGCTTTGAACTGAGCTGTGGATCGAAAAATAACAAACATATTTTAAATGGAGATCGCTCATGACGTTTCGGACTCCTTGATTTGAACCAATTTCAGGTGAAAATAGCAAATATAAAACATTATAAAACGTATAGTAGTAGAATACTAAATACATTGAATATTAGTACGGCACATATAATGTACAAAAAGTTTAATTACATTAATCCTGAAATCTGACATATAATGTTTAGTAAAATTAAAGAAAAAAATATAATCAAAAACAGTTTATCAATAAGACAGAACGACTTATTTTTTAATTTAAGTTAGTGATTTATATAAAATATTTCAGACAGCATAGGTTTTTTTTTATATTTGCATGTTAAATGTCTTTGTTAAATTTCATTAAAGTTTGTTTTTCTTCATCCGAAGACGTAAGGCTGCAATGTAATTTGTTTTAATAATTAATTGTAGAGTAATTATTGGCGCCTGCAATCAGCCAACGAAACAGAGAACACAACCCTCTTAACACGGATCTACAATTCAATCATAAAAATATTTATTTTATGATTAACCAAGTATGGGCAGTACTCAAACAATGAAATGTATTTTTGTACAATGAAATTAAATGAAAAAGACTTATTTTTTAAGGCGATGCTAGGACAAGACAGTCCTATCTACCACATACCTTCTCAAAAATTAACAAAACTAATTAATTAAATAATAAACTAACATTACTATTTATGCAATATAAACCAATTGCAACATAATCAATAAACAACAATAAACCAAAAATTCAACATAACAAAAACTAAAAATAACCATAACAAATCAATATCCATACAAAATAATATAATTCTTTAAAAACACAATCACTCATACATAAATGTACACCTTACATAAAGAAGTATATAAAACAAATTTACTTTAAAAAAAGAATACATTCAGGCGAACAATAGTTTGTTGTAAAGTTCGTCTGATATTGACAGGAACAAGAACCGAAATAACCTGGTATACGGAAACGAAGAGAGCTCATTCCGAAAGAATAAAACAAGTGTGGGTAAATGGAAAGGACCACTCATAACACAGTTTGAACTGTACTTTACTACTGTAGCTTCAATTAGGTTCATAAATAATAATAACAACTACGATACAAATTTGTGTTTGTTATAGCCTACCTTTAGTAACAAAGAAGCTTGCAAACTTCCATTTCAATAACGTTGCTTATGAATTTTTAAAATGCAAACAAGCTAATTTTTAAAACGCTGTAATTGATCTATTGACTCGCAAAACCCACCTTTATCACAAGTGCGCGTAGCACGTGAAAATGCCGCACAGTCAACGGACGGTGTAAATATTTTACAATTGTTATTTAATCTAAATTAATTGTTTGTTTTAGTGCCATCATCACACATCTCTTCACAGATATAATTGAGTCATTCAACTCTATTAATGGTCGAATTAAACCAATTAGCTAGCCCAGCAACGCTGGTGCTTCCGGAAACTGACTGACGAGGTCAATTCGATGTAGAAGAGATTTAGACAGCGACTTGATAGCTGCAGTACTTTACGAATTTGGGTTTGCAAAGGTGGTTTAATAACACAAAGAATATAAAGAAAAATGACGAATAGAGATTAATTAACATTATTATAAGAAGTTGAATGATGTATTTTGAACTACCATTTGTCAGATGACGATCAGGACTGCACTCGTGCTCAAGTACAAACAAAAAATCCACAAAAAAGAAGGTGATCAAAAAATGTATTTGAGCCATTACACTCCTTATCGAGCTTTAAGCGAGTACTATATTATTGAATTGTCAGGGTCAATTTTGATGCCCCCACCCCCATTCTCTTTGTTCTTTAATAGTAAAATGTATCATATTAAACGTATGTATGTCTATTCTGTTCTACTGTAATTGAATAATGTGTATATTGTATAATATTGTTTTAATTTAATTAATATGTAGCATTGAAGCTTATCTCAATCAGTTCTAAAGCCAGAGAGGGTAATTAATAAACTGTTCAAAAACTATATTGTATCCAAACACATAAAAATAAACAGTACAAGTGAATGTCACCAAACATAAATATATTACAATATAAGCATAAAATGCACAAATACTCTTATGATCGATTTCGGTAAATCACGTTTACCATCCTCAGACCGGATGAATTCTTGTTTTGTGAAATTTGTGCTTATATTGTAATATATTTTGTTTTGTGCGACTTTCACTTGTACTGTATCGGTACTAACACGTATTATTCTAAATAAAAAATTATAAAAATAATATAAATTAACGAGATAAATGTTGATTAAACCCATAAATACTTTTTTGTAAGCTCTTTTCAATCTTTCAACCTTACACACTGACATATTTTAATTGCTTTAACAGAGTTGAAAAAAAACATTGCTCCTGAAAGCAATACAAGATTGTGTTTTCTAACCTATGTATTGTATTTAGTTTGTTTTTGGGCATTTTATTCTTCCTCCACATTACCATTCATCCTCGAAATATTTAACGTTGGTCTTGGATCGTCCACAGAATTGTATGCGTAGTTTTGTGAAATTTAGGGATAAATGTTTTATTTTAATGGTATCTCATGGTAGTTCAAACGTGAATTTACTTGTTATAGTTTTTCATAAAACTTACAATATTTGTGTGAGTGGGGAGCGAATATTTTCTGTACTCACTCCATAGATTTTTTATATTTAATAAAATAAATAGTCAACTACGACAAGATAGAAAAGCTTACGAATAAAGCTGCAATGCATATTAAAGTATAAATAATGTAATATATAATGAAAATCACCAGAATTTCTCTGAATATGTAAATGGTACATTTATAAGTATAAATTAATATCATACAAAACCAAAGATAAAGAACCCTTTACATAATATTGGTAGCTTACTGGTGTTTTGAAAAAATGGTAAAAAAACGCTAGAAAACTTACAAAATACAAATCGAACTAAGACAGCTAACAGATTAAGTACTTGGAAAAGTTGACAATTGAACTTACTCGCCGATGACAAAAGTCAATGTGCAAATAACAAAAATTGATTTCTTAGGTTGGAAAAATGTTGGCATAGGCATCAACAATGATCTTACATGCACGAATAAAGTTTTTGAATTAGAATCTTCGTAGCTTTGTTAATCATCTGTTTTCAGCTGGACCGTTAAGTTGCGTGTCGCCTCTGAGAATTAACACGTAGCTCAAGTGTGCGTCGTCCTACATTGCAAGCAGGGACATGCAAGCTAACAGACTAAATACCAGAAATGTTTACTAACAAATACTGTTTAACCGTTAGAAATGTCATAATTTGTAAAATAACAGATTATTAGAACAGTAAAGTAGTGGAACGATAAAATATTCGGATTTCGAAGAGCGTTTAAAATCAAAACGATAAATCGTGACGACAACAATTTGGCAACAATATAATGTCTTTCATTTACATGGAATGCTATTAGTGTCGTAAATGTTAACTGAATCCTATCTTTGAACGTCACTTAGTGAACGCTGAAGTGTTTGAACTTTTCGCTTGTAAATGCTAGAAGACAAGAATCAAGAATCATTTATTCCGTTGACAAACATAAGTTTGAATAGGACATGTCAAATCTACAAGTACAACTCTAATCTAAAACAAGGCAGTTAGGCAGTTGCACTCTGTCAAAATGTGCTTATCAATAAATCATTACATATTAAAACTCTACAATAAATCATTTTATATTAAAATTTAACAATAAATAGTTACATAATAAAATTCAACAATAAAATTACTTTGTATTAAAGTTCAACAATAAATTACTATATATTAAAATTTTACAATAAATTACTCTTCAACATACATATATTTAAAATTAATCTATACTTAAAACAGAAAAGACCATTACAGTTACATATTTAAAAAAAATTGTGTTCAAGTCAGACTCTAGAAACTCGGAAATAGAATAAAATGGATTATTGAGAAGCCAGTTATAAATGACAGTTTTAAATTTATTACGTGGTATGGTCCAAGCAATCTAGAGGAGCTTATTAAAAAATGTAACACAATTAATTTTATAGGACTTGCCTGTAAGAGTAAGCCTATGATGAGGAATATCCAGATTGATTCTATTTCTAGTCTTATGATTGTGTATGTTTTGTCTTTTTTGAAATAAATTTAAATTATCTTTGGCATACATTAACACTTTTATAATGGCTTCAACGTGAGACACCGTATGATAACTAGGATAAATAGGCCCCAAAAGTGTTTCTTATGATATACAGAGAGGAAAATAAGGTCTGATAGAGCTTAATAATTTCTCAACCGTTGCCGAAAAAGCTTTGAAACTCAAGCACACTAAAACAGAATATAAAATTGTACTAGTTTGCGTAATCGTTTAATTTATATCCCTTCCTGGGAACGGTCCACTTAGAGTATAAAAAAAAAAAATTGGGTGTGCGTCGGACCACACGGTGGAAGTTATACTTCTTTGGCCATTCTCATACACCCACTCACGCACACAAACAGACAGGATATATAAATGAAATATAAGACATTTTTCAATATTATTCAATATATTTATCTTCAATATATTATACGTGACTTCATTATTATATTATACACCTATATTATCATTATCAGTAATTTCTTCGATTAAATTTCTTCGATTAACAATCGATTAATCGATAGTTCTTAAAAATTTGTTCTTACTTTTCAGCGTGACGCGGTTTCTCGACCAACATCCCATCCCAAAGTGTCTAACGGGCGCAAAGAAGTATAACTTCAAAAATCTTAATTACTAGTACAAGAAAATTTAATTATTATGAATATAACATTTAAACGTCTCATATTAAACTCAGCTGCAACTTGAGGTGACGTCATGGGTGCTGTAACATCTGGCTGGTACAACAAGGAATTAGTGAACACAAAATACTCGATTTAATTCCCGTTGTTTCAATTACAGTGGTTGAAGAGCTTGCTTATTATTTAGCTAAATGCTGCCATGTGATTGGTTGTTTGATTACCAGTATTTAATAGAATAATCAAACCAGCTGATTTCGCTCAAGTGACGTCACAGTCTACTGCGCAGCCTCGCCGTGATATCTCACGTATCTACCGTGCAAGGTGCGTAAACCCCTTCTATTAACACTGCGCAATACAGGTGGCTAGATGTGAGTAAAATATGTTTAACATCACTGTTTAGGACACGTGTAGTTTCTACCTTTCACATTCCACTAATCTAGCTCCCAAAATCGGTCTGCGTGGCTGTAAACGGCAATAATTGAGGCTGTAAAGTTCTAGGGTTCTAGCTAAAATGTGTTTATGGATGGGGAAGGCTTCCTGGCGTGTGCTATCACAATTATAGCGCTATGCCGTTGAATCTATTTTAACTTATTAAAGCGTATCCTGTGAAAGTTTACAAGCCTAAGATTAGTAGAACTTTCCAGTAGTATTTTCGCTTTATAGTTAAGAAACGGGTGAAGGTAGTTAAGATTTTCTCCATCGTAAAATAGTTACAGGTCGTATTTAAGAGAAAGTTAGACTGTAATTAGGCTTGCTATTTCTCAAAATTACTACACTGTAGTTTAAGGGTTTAGAGTTATTTTTGATTTTTCCCTTTTTCTCGATAAAATACAAATAGATAATCGTTAAACGGAGTGAGGTAGAATAAAGTCTTAAAGGTAAAACTCCACTTAATACACTTTGTTTTCAAAAACCAATTAGAATATTTTTCAGGCCATAACATAGAGAAGAAAAAAACAGAAGTCACGTAGTTATTTCTCCAGTTTGCCATGCTATGACAGGACCAGCACCTTGTCAGTCCCTCACCTATTCTCTCCAAATCCTCAGTGATAAATTTAGGAACTATTAATCTTTATCTATAAAACGAACATTAGTTGCGATCTACATAAAACTGCCACGGAGGCATTCGCTGCGGCCTCTGTTTCTTTTTGTCTGTGGTGACTTTCACTTGCATTGAAAAGTAAATTATAAATTATTTGCAAATTGGAATTTCTTAAAATAAGGTTGAAGATGATTCGTCTTATTGGGTTTAAAAATTATTGTTATCAGATACATACCAATATCATAGTACGTGATTTGTTTCCTGCAATAGATTATTTCGGTTCATTGAATTATTCGTAGTGAAAAAAATCATTGATTTCGATTAGCTACATTTTACAGTGTGTGAGATATGTTAGTTTTCATGATTTTTCACACTGTTTCATGATTTACCATATACAGTATGTTGTCCCACTATGGAGATGACTCCAACCATTTCAAAGTCATCTAGACGCACATTTCTGTGGTAAAAAATCACAGAATTGTCATGATTTCTCAATTGAGCAAGCTTCTGGTCTGCAGACCTTCTTGGGAAATTAGTGTCTTTTGGAAACTGACGAATTATAATGTTTTGTCAGTTGATGATTTTAGAGTTATTTATTTGCAACCAAAATAAAATGTAAAATTCATAGAAATACCGAAGCTAATTTTTAATAACTAATTATTTTAATTATTAGTATATATTAAGAAGAGTTTTTAAACATCGAAAATTAAAAAAGGAAAATGGAATAAATAATTTAGTACATTAACAACAAGAGAAGGGTAGTTAACGATATAGCCACTAAAAAACGGCCCTACAGCTTTATTTAGTTTTTAATCTCCATCCAACTTTTGATATGTAGATTAATTAATTTGGTAAATGTTATTGGGTAGTCAAACCCAAAATTATCATATGAAATCATTATTTAACATAGTTGTAAATGATGGTTTCTAAATTTATGTCGTACTATCAAATTTTTAACTCATCTAGGACCTTTTGTTGTTTGGAATTTACTTGTTAGCATTGGATTGTTCATGTTTTCATGATCATATTTGGAGATTTCCAATGCATCAACTGTTTTAGAAACAACTATTTAATAAGCTGATCTGGATTTTTTTAATTTTCATATTTTGTATTTCTTCTGTATTCCGTATTGTGTTATGTGTGAAAGAACACTTTAACTTCTTAATAGTCAACCGTAGTCTTTAAGCATGTAGTTTTTTACTCTTTTCTTGAATTATTACGGGTTAAGGAAACAAAACTAGTTTTAAATGTAGTCCAAGTTAGTAAGTAACACCTGAAGACTATTGTTATATCTGTCGAAAAGTTGTGTATATTCCCTAAACACTTGAAGCATTGGAAATTTCTAAGTATGTCCCTCATCGTTGCAGTTAAACCATTCAAGCACCCTCCAGGTCACTGGTGTGGGACTATGTTTTGTCCACATGGACAGCTGTTATTACTCGAGATGCTATCGCAGTTTCGGCAACGTTCCTGACCTTTCCTGGGAGACCTACGGCCTTCTTCAGGCCACCCGTGTTGCACAGTGCGGTCTTCATTGCCCATTGTTGTCTATTCCATTACATTTCCTCCTTAGACGTAACTCTTGGCTCCCGGTATCCACGGAACAAAGAGATTTACGATAGATATTTCCCCTAACGTGACTAAACGCTAGGGTCTTTTGTCACGAGAATGGTCCATGAAGTTACTGGATTTTATGACGGATTATGATTTTCTACACAAAGCAGTAGAAAAGTGGTTGTTTGTCATTAAAATGTTGATTAAGTTCACCAAACATACGTCGATTTTGGGAGCATTTACTTTTTATGATAAATTTGATTTTTTTATCAATCCATCTTGGGGTACTATAAGTAAATTGTTCTTTTTTGAGCATTGTATATTTGCCTCTTTTCATTTTCTCCATTATTCGTTCATTCTTTTATATGTGGCCTTCTTTATTTCTTCAGAAAATCTTTTTCAAGTCTTGAGTTAATGCTGTTCATGAAACATCAAATGTTGATAATTTAGCTTGTTTTTTAAGATTATTTCAATCCCTAATAATTCTTTCAGTAATGTTGTTTTTTCAATCAGTTTTATTGCAACAGGTACTTACATCATCCTTAATAAACTCCCTAGCAACATTGACTAATTGAGAGTTGGCAGTAATGTTTAGTATACTTTATTTAAACACAATTTTTTTACTACGTGTATATAAATAGTTTTTGAATTATTGATAAAATTGGAAGTAGAACAAAAAAGAAAATAGAAAATAAAATTCGATACGATAAACGAACAACACTTAAAAAAGAAAAATCCGATAAAAAACAAAAGAATTATGTATCCATCAATTACAATGGAGCGTTTACGCAAAGAGTTGGTAATAGATTTCAGAAATTCAATTTATCAGCAGCTTTTAAGACTTGTAATACTATGTCCAACATTTTACATCCAAATATTGAAAGTGAAGATAAATTCAATAATTCAGGAATATATAGGATAAACTGTAATATTGTAATATGTTTTACATAGGTCAACTGTACATTTTAGCAAAATATATAAAAACCGTGTCTCTGCTTTTAAAAATAAGAAACCTGAAATATCTAATGTAGCTTTCTGAATTGTATCCACAGTTTGAATAAAATAGATGAAAGTTTGTAAGAAGTGTCAGATTATGAATGCTTGGTAAGAGTTGTTTATTTAAAAAATGTAAGGATAGTGATAAACTAATGAATGAACAGGTTAATTTTGATTCCGAAATAGTTTTTATTTTTTTAATAATGTATTTTCAGCGATTAAAAGAACAGAAGTAACGGCCAATGAGGATTAAACGATAATATCTCAGCAGCCGCCATTTTGAAGATTCCGGCCAATGTGATCACGTGATCAGAGGCCTATAAATTGAGATGTTGAACACCATTTTCCATTCTTTTGTGAATCCCTCTGGTCTGAAGAAGTGAGCGTGGTTCACCGAAATCGATCACCATAATATCTGTGCATTTTGTACTTGTATTGTAATATATTTGTGCTTGTATTATATTTGTGTTGTGTGACGTTTACTTGTCCTGTATACGTGTATATCTAGCAAATATTGAATTAGAAAAAATTGATTAATGAATTAAACAAAATCTCAAAGAGAAACACAACAGGTAACGATAATTTCAAATGAGATATAAATAACAATGACACAACAATGACAATAGATAGTCAAGAAGTATACAATTAATTAAAAATATCAAAGAAAATTGAACACAAACAAAACTGGGTCCCAAGAAATTTGCAATGGGAGAGGATATATAAAGACCTTTCTTATCTTGAAATTTTACAATATTATCTAAGTTTGTAGCTTTCACTTTCAAGTTTCAGTTTGGCTGTGACTTTAGTGAGTTACTGTGCTACTTTTTGATGGGTACTTTAATAAGTTATAGGTATGTAATTTCAGTACTAAAAATTTTGAATTCTACAATTAATTAGGTGTACAATGTTTAATTCATTTAAGTGTTCTAGGACATTCTTAGACCAATTGTCATTTGTTTCTCTATTGTAAAATAAATCGAAGATTGGTGTTGAAGACCTGTTATCATATATCCTGAATATATGTTCATAGAAACATATTTTTCTCCGTCTTATCTATTGCATAGGATTAACTATATTTCTCCACTTATTCACCTGTTTCTGTATCCACCGACTGACAAAGACGGTGAGTCCTAGCGGCCTTTTGAGGTCATAAGTTCATCATAGTTCTCGTGACCTCACAACGTCCTTTACCTCCACTATCCCTGCAGGAGCCCTAGTAATGCACTTTTGTAAGAATTTCACTGACTTTGTGTCCTCACTGACTGACAAACTGAAGTGGTGTTTGCGATCATGTAAGGCCCCTTGTTGCCATCTTGAGGTCACATTACCTCATGTGACCTCACCGGATCCTGTATCTCCAATAATCTTGCAGGGCCATTTCTAAAAAATGATTTTCCTTTGTGTCCACTGACGTGCTGATTGCAATCACGTGTGGGCCCATAGCGGCCATTTTAAGGTGACAAGGTCACCATAATTCTCGTGACCTCTCCAGGTTCTATATCTCCACTATTTCTGCAGGACCCCTAATGAAACACACCCTTATTAAAAATAAAGACCTGCCCCTGTGTCTACTGACTGACACATTTACGTGGAATTTCCGATCAAACGTGGCCCCTAGTGACCATCGTGAGGTCATAAGGTCACCATCAATCTCGTGACCTTACTGGATTCTGTAGCTCCACTAATACTGTACGTTTTGGAGCGTATTATTAAACCTAACTTAAAGTGTCATTTTTATTAACAATAAGTGTTTTACTTTTTTAGGGGGTAATGGTTACCATCGACTTATCCAGAGCAACATTGTGATCGGTTTATTTTGCTATTGCTTTTAAATTCATCATAGAATATGCAGGTCTACCCTGTAAAGGACAACAATAATTAATTCACTATTAGTCATAGTTCTTATACTCGACTACTTTAGGTTCTGCTCATTGATAGGGAATGAAGGGAAGACATTATAGGAACCAGTTACTCATGGATTAGTTGGAAACAGTAACAAAGACTACTATCTGCTTGGTTATGAGAAGACCAAACAGGTGCAACACTAAATTAAATCCCATATTGGCATTTTATTTCTATTTGTTATTTTACTTGCTTTATTATATTATGAGAAAATTTTTTAAGAATCCATGTAAAACCCAAAAATATATGTGTTTATGTTTCATTTTTTTTATTATTATTGTTAAAGGATTAATCTGTATATTACTTGTTCTAAAACTGTACTGTAAACAAAAAATAAATGTAAAAACAAATAAAAAACTATAATATTATTTTTAAAGACGTGTGCATCTCCGTCTAACATTCCTGAACTCTGTATTGAGCCCTCAAGTGTGTATCAGGACATTTTATTCAATAACTGTTATATGAATGTTAATCAAAGTAATGGAAATTCCTTACGCTATTCTCACGGAAGTAAAAAAAAAAAATAATTTTAACTGTCTAAGACGTCAGTGATGAGTATTTCTTAATTTATGTCGAGTCTACAAGGATGCGATAGGATTAAAAGTGCAGATCCACGTCGTGGTCAGCTGTTAGTGCTGATAACCATATTTGAGCGGATGTAGGTACAACAGTGATAAACAATAACAAAGGCGTTTGTGCTGTTAATACTCCATCTTTGGCCATATTCCTCTGAGGAAAAGACTAGGAACAGATGCGGCCATTTCCATTTTACATTACTTTCCAAGAACTCGGACTTCAACAGTTATACGGTTATGTCGTAGACGAAGAATGCATTACACTTGTTTGGCGTTCGTTTTTAATTATGTAGACTGCTTATTAAAAACATGTGGGGAAATATATTCGTAAAGGTAAGAATAGAGATTGTGACATCAAAAAGCTCTTCTAACATTTTTATGGTTTACGTCGATTTGTTTAGCATCTGTCTTCTTTTTTATTTTTAAAAAATTGTTCAAATTGCAGTATTGTAGTTTTTAATACTATAGTGTCTGAGTGTCTGGTAAGGACCTAAAACGCTGCTTAAAGAGAAATGTTTGTCTTAATTTGTCTCATTAGTTTTAAAATGGCTCCCTTTTTATACCGTTCAAACCAAATGTCGTTGCATTATTACCAACAGATGAAATAATTGGTTGTTAGCGTATTTGGTTAAAGCCCAGCTTCAAAAACCTTTTTACTGTAATTTTAAGTAACACTAAAACTTGATCGTATGCCTACTTAAATGTGATACGAAATGGGCACAAACACAATTCGAATACAATTAATAATAATAAAAAACCAAATGTAATTCTTATGAAAAAAAAAAAAAAATGGAGAACCACGTGTTGGATGGTAGTGAACTTTTCTGTAATGTAAGAACAATATTTTAACATTTAGTAAATTTTATTTCTGGATTTTACATTTTCTAGATTCAGGTCTTCCACTTTCTCCTTTTTTAGCAGCAAAAAAAAAAAAAAAAAAAATAGTAAAAATCCGAATAAATATTTTCATGTATAGATCAATTCAATTTGATAATTGTACATTGACTTTAACCCTGAGTAGTCTATTTCTTTGGTTGAAAATTTGAAAAATAGTACACTCTATTTTTTAAAAGCTTAATAATTGTAATAGTACATTTTCAACAGTTTTCATTTTTTTCTCAGAAACAGGCTAGTCTCTAAAGCCACCAAATGGTGTCAAATTTGTCTCAAACGAATTACAATTTAATAGATAGTTAAAAAAAGTAGGATTAGAATCAGTACCTAAGATGTCACTGATGTCTTAGCGTAGTGTTGTAATCCATGTACTTGGAGGCAATTTGTTTTGGGTACGGTGAGTTATGAGCAAAATATTCTCCACTGAATGGTTGACGTCATGGACATTATTGAATGAATAAGCCTAGAACGATGGCAGTGACTGAACGTCGTTTAAACATAGAATTTACGTCCAAACATGCCAGCACAGCCAGTAAATCAGGCATTTATGGCGTGGTTCGGATTCCACGTTAAAAGCATAATGTTCATAATATCTTCCATATTTACCTCACACTCGAATGATATCTCATGATCATAACATGTAGGGTGTTCTAATTAGGACGCTGGATGTAAATTTTGACAACATTATTTTACTCAATAATTAGACAACATGATATATATATATATATATATATATACCTCAAAGAGAATGACGAGTTTTCTCTTTGAGGTCTTGAATGGTCTGAAGACTATTGGCGTATACAAGCTACCTCAAAGAACCCATTCGAGAGCTCAAAGAGGACACTCGTTGTTTCTCTTTACGACATTTAGGCTCAGCAGTGTGTAAAAGTGATAGAACACTTCAGCAAAACAGATCATTTTTCACTTGTCAGACATATTGTATCAGAAGCAAGTGTGGGAATAATGTACATTAGGATTTGTAAATTAATTGTTAATTTGGTGTGCAAATTAACTCTGTGTTCACAATTTAATTCCAGTTCTCTTTACTTCTAAGCTTTGCGTCAAGAATTTTACGTTTATTATTAGTCTGGCTACGATGTGATTGAAAAGTAAGTTGCACCCCCACCCTTACCTATTTATCATTTTAGATGTGAAATCAAATTTGAGGAAAATACGTATTTTTCAAATATTTTTTCAAATATCTAATATTAAAGTGTAACTTTTATTAGTACCTTTACATGATGTGCTTCAAGACTATAAATCCTATATGAAAATGAATAGTTAACCCCCCCCCCGCCCGCTCATCCATCGCCTCTGAGGGTAAAATATTTTAGAGGCTGCCATTTCTTGTAGAGTTGTCAGGTTTCAAATCTGTAAGTTCAATTTTAATTGGCTAACCAAGACTTTTTAAATGATATTTAAATGATAAATTGGTCGGTAGCATAGTTGGTTCAATCCCAGCTTCATGTGCTAAAGGTTTTCAGTTCGACCCAATCAGAGTCAATATATTTTGAGAAGGATCAGCTGATAACTACTGGCTGTCCATTTGTCATTGGGCTATCAATTAATGGCACTTTCTAAGGAAAAGTCGACCTTAGTTTGTAACAATGACTACATTCGCTCATCTATACTCATCACACTCATTCGAAATTCATATTCGCCCAGATCTTAACGATCGGCGTCTTATGAATAAATAAAATAAAATAAATAAAAAATATGTTACAGGACTATAAGAGCTATTACAACTGTTTTATGAACCCCCCACCCCCTTTTCCCCAAAGTAAAAAATTGAAAACTATCATTATCCATGAAGCCCCTTGTATCTAGTAAGATTTTTGCAAACAGATTTTACAATACTAATATAACAAAAATGTTAGGGGGGGGGGGGTGCAATTAATAAACTCCATGGTGGTTTAAAATCTAAGATCACGTACTATATTTTTAATAACAGATAGCTTTCTCATCCAATTTTAATTGTTGTGTCTTTAATTATCAGCTGTTTTGTGGTCCATTGTTGAGCGCTAGTGAACCAACGTAAATGTAATGCAGTTTAAACACAGCTGTTGTGGCAGACCTCACTAACTAACTAAATTACTGCACAAATATTCCTATTATTTGAGATGTCTATTTGTAAGTGAATATAACCCTTGATTATATTAGTACTTACAAAATAGATTTGTAGTATAAAAGAAATATTTGTGCCAATGATTTGGTTAGTTTGTGAGGTTTGCTACCACAGCTGTGTTTAAACTGCATTACATTTACGTTGGTTCACTAGCGCTCAACAATGGACCACAAACAGCTGATAATTAGAAAAACAAAATTTAGAATTGTATGAGAAATCTATCTGTGCGTGTATAAATAAAATCAATCGTTTGAAACATTGTTGCCCCCCTTGAGTGTTAAATAGTTTTCTTAGTATATTTTACTCACCGTTGGATGTAAAGATATGGAGAATATAAGCCATAAATTGTTACTTGTTTCATTTATATGTTATTTCAATATATCATTTTTTATTGTTGTTTTCACTCATTGATTAAGATCCATAAATTGTAAAAGTATAGTTTGTTTAATAATTGTAATAAATTAGCAGAATACATAAAAATGCTTGAACTCTAATTGTGTGGCAGATAAAGGATTTCTTTAGTGAGACCGTATTTAGAGAGGTTTGGAAATTTGAAACTACCTCCAAGAACCGCTGGCCCGTAAGCCGTTTTGCACACGACTGACCGAGCGGACATTGGCACTTACGTTCTGAGTGCACATCCCCTTCTTAGTGCATTTGTCTTCTTTCAGATTTAAAGAGATAAAATCTTGGAAAGAATATTATGTTTCAATCCGTGCTATTTGTTTTGATACTGGTTCATTCAATGTGTTACAATATATGATATATTGTGTTATACAAAATACCATTTTATGAGTACAGAAATTTTTATAAATGAATAGTTTCGAGGCCTGTATGTCAAACGAAACCCGCTAAAAGCATATTGTTGTTTCCTATAATTAATGCTATGCTACAATATGTATTTATTATACGATACATATATTTATACTCGGCTCGTATATTTATTGTCGGCACTGGTGGCGCAGTGCTGTAACCTAGCTACATGGGGACAAAGTGTTTGGGAGATTGTAGGCGATAGGCTGTATGCTCGGTCCTCTTAATACCGACACGGCGTCCGCTTGGTGGTTGCTATCGGCGTGGTCACTACTAGAGAAGTCTGGGGTGTCCATGTTGGGTGGTAATCATTGTGCGGATGTTGTGTGGGGGATATAACTGAGTATCAGGCTTGTCAATTAGCTGAACATCAGACCAGCACTGCGTGTTCGGATTCCACGTAAAGCTGTAGGTCCCTTAGTTGCCCTGGCTGTTGGGATATTAATAAATTGCCCTTTCTGAGGAACAGTTGAACTCAGTTAGTAACCAGACTACACTCATCTACACTCATCCTACACTCATAAAACCATTTATATTCGCCTTAAAATACGCACAACGTTGTGTCGGCGTCTCATGTAAGAATGTAAGAATTACTAACCAAACAACCGTCCAGATTTGGGGAAATATGATGATATATATTATTTAGTTAAATATGCCGCACGAACAATATCTGTGGGTTTTGCTGTTTACTAACACATTGACAGTTATTTGGTTTAAATAGAAATTTAAACCCTGGCCACATAAGTTGCCACATTTTATATCAAACACGTATTAAAATATTTGTATCTCTACTCAATAAATGCTTTTAATTTGATAGAATTTTAAATTGCTACAATAAGTTAAAAATTGTCAAATTCCATCTGAATTTAATATTGAATTTAAAACTACTGTAACAATATAAAATCTACATCCGTTGTGAAAGGGGTGGGGTTGTATTAATAAAAGTATAGACTGAACTATTCAATTTATATTACAAATAAATAAACGAAAAACAAAACTGCCGTAATAATGTACAACATAATATAAATTAGTAAGTATACAACAGTTATATAATAAATAGAATTTGATTTACAACATTAATTATAAAATTCACAATGTAAGTATTTTGTCCACAAAACACTATCTTACCTTAACAATACAACGATACTGACATACACTTAACTGTACAAAAATATATTTATAAATAAATTGAAGGAATTTATCACATTAGCAATACAGAAAACAGTTTGACTTGAAGTTTGTATACTAGTATTTTCGTGTTAAAGTTATACATAAAATTAGTTGAGTTTGTTTTTATGAACATGAAGTACAAGTGGGATAATTGTACTATTATATAAGTAAAATGAGAAAAGTTAGTAATACGAGTGTAGTATTAGTAGTAGTAGTATTGAAGTAAAATACTGTAGTTTTAGTAGTAACAATGTTAGTAGTAACAATTTATTTATAAATATATTTATTGTTACTACTACATGAGTAGCATGTAGTCACATATGTAAAGTAGCATTTAACATAATATTACATCAAGAACGAAGTAGCACGACCAGTATAATAAAAACACACAGTAGGGAATGTTAGGACTGCTCAACACTAGCGGTCCTACTAGTGGTGGTCGTATCGCAGAGCTACGGCATCTCTCCGCTAGGATCGCTAGCATCGCTTGGTCGGCAAATAAAACTGCTGAGCTTCGCTACTGTGTGTTTATAATAATTATACTGTGATTAAGTTAAATTAGTAAAATATGAACGTGAATTTAGTTCGTAGCAGTAGTAAAAAAAGATAAAGGTTCTCTAGTAACACAAAACGTATTTAAAACATAGTTCTGATATATACAGTAAAGTTGTAGCACAGTTTTGTAATGGACTTGAACACTCGTTTTTTGTTAAATATAGTGTACATAGTTACATATTTAAAGGTTTAAACAATAAAAGTATATTAATATCATTAAATAAAGTCTTAAATGCAAGTATAACACATTATGCCTACTATATTTACATAAATATTACACACATAGGCTGTAACATTTCTCCATCGTTAGTTAACACTGAAGTAAATTTCCACCAAACATCAAGACTCACTTTTACAATTGAAATAAAGCTACCTATTTAGTAAAAATATCAAAATATAGACTAAAAAACTTAAAAACTAAGAATACTAAATAGAAATAATTTTAAAGTATATTTATATTATTATTCTATGTACATTATCTTTATACGGCTTTTATATTTAATTTACTAAGAAATTAAGTAATTGTTTGTGTTAAACATCGTTCAGTTTTTCAATTATTATAAATCTGTACAGATAATTAATTTTCTACTATTATAGTTGTAAAAGTAATATCATACTATTTTTAAATAATATAAAACTACAAAACTAAATGCGTTGATAGTTAGAACCAGTTTATTTTACTCTGAGTTCATTTTAATACTGATTATAGTAAAGATATGTTTTTATTGTAATACAGAAGAGATCCCTGCAGTGACTACCAATAGTGAGTTTCTAATACAACACAAACTCTTTTTAGATAATGAATATCTACATGAGAACAGTTGAAAATATGATAACATTATTTTAATAAATAACAAGCACACAAAATATTCATAGTGTTCCTTGACCTCTCAAACAAACTAAAATACGAAAATTAAGTAAGTTTCTGCATGATTACTTAACAAAACCCAGCCATTATTTTTATATGAATAGCGTAAAATTAATGTATATTAAGAGAACAATTTTATAAGTTTTTTTATGATGTTAATTTCATTCTCTAAATCATATCACTGAAAATGTTGTTACCAAATTTAACAAACATAGGACATATTCTTTGTCACAGTGTAAATTAGTAGGTGTGAAAGATGCATTTTAATCTCTCACTCCCTCTGTTTTACCCCTTAACATTGAAATTATGTTTTCATGTCCATTCTACTTACTCTACTCGGTGAGAACGTAAGAATGTCGGTGACCTGGAGTACTGGAGAAATACTTCTCTCGCTCTGGAATGGGAAACGGTTAATTTCCAGGTCCAACACGCAATCATAACGTCAAGGTCAGGCTAAAATTACCAACACAACTTCTCTATCGACTTGTGCACTTTCTCTCTGATTGCTATCGACGCTTCCGGACGTCTGCAATTTCCAAGAAGCCGGCGATCTACCAAAAGCCTGCAATTAGAGGGATTTCTCACCACAGACGCGATCTGGATCTAGGGTAGTAAGTCGCTGGAACTCCAGTGTAATGGGTGTAATGTAGGTTTTACACTCCAAGACCTCGATTTAGAGGAAGGTTTGGGTCATATTTTTTTTTTAGCAAATACCTATATTATTACTTACAATAATAGTTAATGCTTAAACTTCTTATCTCAATAAATAAAGTTTGCTTTTAAAAAAAACTGTATTATCTACTGGTGTTCCCCAAGGATGAGTTGTAAGACCCATACTATTTAATAACTTAGAGTTGTGTTTAGTTACATAAGGAGTAAACGATCGACCGTTCTGAATTTGTTTGTCTTACGATAACAGCAAAACGCGTTAACAGATCGATATGAAATCTAATTTGAATATACTTTAATAAAAGGTAGAAAACTACCTAAGGTAAAGTTTTCAAAAATTTACTTCCAATTCAAAAATGAAACATTGAAAACGGTAATGCTGCAACATTTCGTGTTTAAGCAATACTCACAATATATTACTGTTGTAATATTGTGACTAACAGTAATATATTGCTGGCGTTGCCCAATGAAACACTGTTCATTGATATAAGTAACACTTTACTAGTTTTCAGACTACTAGATTGAATATGTTCACTTATTTTATTTAGATCTAAAAATTCAATAATATAGTTTTAATATCTTTAACTGCTTTAATGTAATTATGTTTACACCTGTCTTAAAGAATGTAAATATTTAAGCGTTTTTAACTGTAGGGTTACATCTTTGGATTTATCTATGAAACTAAATGAAAATAACATTATGTATCTAATATTATGATGTGAAAAATAGAAGAGGCTTTTTTATTAAACGTAAAGATTAACGTACTTAACTTTTTATAACTACATTTATAAAAGAGTAGATGCATAAATTAACTTTATACACTAAACAAGTCTTATCGAACAACACGTGTAACTAAATAATACAGTCCAGTCATTTCATTTGACATATTCCTCGTTGGATTCTAGAGTCACCTGTGACTCTGAACATAGAGCCGTCAGTACGCAAATAAATACACTTTACAACTTCCCTTGCATTGGTTCAAGGGTAAAAGTTTGTCAACGCCTCATCATACAGGGAGTTGTAGGCATCCCTGAGTAGGTAGATGTCGGTCGGTCTGCCGTTGAAGACGTAAGGACCTTTGTTGAGGTTGGTGATGGGGGAGTTATGTAGTGGAGGTCGCGTAGGGGTGGGAAGTGCGAGATCATTCTCCAAAGTGTATACGCCAGTGGGCTTTCCGTTGGAGACGAAGCGGACAGGAACGTTCAGGAATGGAGAGTCAGGCCGGGTCTGCACGACAGGAGGAGGTTGAAGCTGGGGGGGCTGACTCACATAACCCACGCCAGGAATGTAGATATAAGGGGTAGCTGGAAGCCGGATGTAATAAATGGGAGAGTTTCCTGGTTTCTTATTTCCGGGGCGAGTTCTTGAAAGGATTTCGTTATCCTCGGTTTCTGGACCCTCGCCGTAGGTCGCTGAAGCCAAGGCTGCCGCTAGAGCCTCCTCGTAGGGCAGAAGACCCTCAGGATCTAACACCAAGGGACTGTTCATATAGGAAGGTTGATAGTACCCAAGACTCTTGCCTTGCCGGCTACTCTCTTGGGGTGCTTCTTGGACAGACTCTGAAGTATCTCTTCGCCACCGTCGAGGGTAGGAATCCACTCCTGCGACCACTGTCAGTGCCACCAAAAGCCACGTTCTGCACATTCTGGAACAAAAAATATCCTGTTAAAAATTGAAAGGACGAAGACATAGTAAGTGAGAAATTTGTTATACGAATTAAATAGTAAACAAGGTATCTCATCATGTTTATTAAGGCAGAAAACTGAGTGAAGCTAGGAAGGAGTGAAAGAGGAATCTAGAGGTTTATTCTTTTAATAGTTGTTTCATCACACTTCCTTGAGTGAGGAATATTATCCAAAATTTAAATCACATACATTTGACAACCATATTGTTTTCAGTTGGATTTCATGTATTATTAAGTAATCCAACTGCACTCAATAACATGTTAATTTTCCCGGAGGTTTCAGACCGAGAGCTTCAATTGAAGAATACACTTTATGGAGCTAGGACGCCGGGAAGTGCCTCAACATTTAGTGTCAGTGAGTGTGCGTGTCTACATCGAGCTTTGTATTATATAGACTAGGGAATACCCCTGCTCGCTTCACGTTCCAATCCCGTCGCTCGCTGCGCTCGTGGACAACTAACGAAATTGAGTTTATTTTGATTTAATCCTATAAATCAATATTATAGGTTCTTGATTTTAATTCATAAAATCTGTATCATACGTCATCCTAAAATTTAGCGTTTTGGAATAGATATTTATAAAATAAGAAAAGTATTGAATAGTATGGGTCCAACAACTGATCCTTGGGGAACACCAGTAGATAGTATAGTTTTTTAAACGCATAGAGTAAATACATGTACTGTATTATCTAGCTTGTAGTCGAGTCTGCTTCTGGCGATAAAATCAGAGATTAAGTTTCACTCCTCTATTCCCCTCCTCTAATGTCCCTAACCATTGGCTGAGGCATGAATAAACCAGTGCCATGTCGGTCGAAGTAAGTTATTCGATTCGCAATTTACCTAATGCATACGTCATGTGTCAGTCTTGGTGACGTACTGGCTGGCCCTGAATGGACGTATGAGTTCCATTGTGCTACATCGCCGTGTGTCGGGGGCCGGTCTACGACAGCCGGCGACGTGACGGTCCGAGTTCATTCAAAGCCGAGGGAAAAACAGACCAATTTCAGTCTGTTGACCCAACTCACATATTCCACCACGGTACAGTCCGCTCTCGCATCGCACCAATGATTCAAGCAGTACGCCGGCACAAATTTATACACAAAGATAAAGTAAAGATGAGAGATTGTATAAAGCAACACGGATCAGTTACTAAATATCGTATTGCCTGCTGTGGCTGTTCTCATATAACATTTGTTCACTAAGTATTTGTTGTTTTTATATAAATGTTGTACAATTGTTTAATTCATCAGATAATTAGAATGTTCGGTAACCACGCTTTATTGGATTACCAACGAGGGCCGAGTAGCCTTCTAGAGGTATCTGTGATTAATCTCAGGTAAATACGTAATTTACTATGAAATGTTTCCTCGTGTTGTAGTTTAAAATTAGTACAATTAAGGGTGTTCGTCCGGGCAGCTTGTTTAGCGCTGTAAGGAATTTATTTCTAGATTTTTATCGCAAGTGCCGCTAAGAGTAGTAAAGATCCTGACTCACTAACGAACTAGCAATGTATTCCCCTCCCCTCTCCCCCCTCATCGAACCCCGCCCCTCAAATTCAACAAATGGATATAACTCCCGCATTTATAGTAAACTGTAGCAATCAATTTTATATAAATAAATAATCTACTTTTTTAGCCAAATATGATTGTACAAATTTCAACTCAAAATTTGAATAAATATTATTTATAGAAAAAAAATTGGTAACATTAAAAAAAATATATATGTATATTTTTATATGTGCTATATATTAGGTTGGTTAGTATCTTTTGTCCACTATATTCTGAAAATGTTAATAAAATATATCACACTTTTTTTGAGTAAAGCACCAAAAATGCCAAATTAGTCACTTTGGGCAGTCATATCTCGATAAATAAATTGTTTAGAATTTTTTCCCGCAACTCATTCATTACTTACTAACTATTTTATTTTTAAAAAATTCAAAAATAAGTTTCGATCGAACACCCTTTGATAAAAAAAATGAATAAATAAATAAATGTTTTTTTATTATAATAAAAAAATTAATGATTTTTTTATTATAATAATGATAATAAAAAAAAAATAAAATTTTAAATGACAAACGGCACATTAGTAATTAATGCATAACATTTCAAATTATAATTTTCTACAATTATAATTGTATCATTGTATCTAGAGAATCATTCACGTGCCTTGGTCAGACTTTGGGTGAATATGTCCGATACAAAGTAAAAAAAGTAAATCTTCAACAATTCTAATAATCACTTAAACATCCCATGTTACACTGTAAGTTACTTACGACTAAATAAATACGATCCTACCACCGGAGCCAATAAAAATAAAAACAAGATACAACAAAAATGTGTTGAGTGTTTGCCAAGTGTAGACTAAACGTCACAAAACATGTTGGAGCATACCAGAGTCAAAACAGTACTTGTTGAACCTGTTCTAAAGGTCACTGCCCTTTGCTTTACAACTGTCAAAAGGTTGTTACCATACGACCCTTTGTGGGAAGTTTAACATATGTTTGCATTAAACTCAAAGGGCAATACACATGTTTCGCAATTTCTTTTTATTTATTTCTTTTTCTTCTTCTATCAACAAAAGTTATTATTATCAATAGCTAGTTTTATCAACAGAGCAAGTATTATTAATATAGCAATAATCATAATATTGATTTCCCTCTCAAGAATATGTATAACCAAGTTAGGTCCGTTAAGTTAACCTTTTCCGTTAATTCATTACTTTTGTTAGGTTATGTTAGGTAGTGTTAGGTTTTGTTATGTTATGTTTGGTTATGTTAGGTTAAGTTAGATTATGTTAGGTTTGTTTATGTTATGTTTTGTTTAGTTTGGTTAGGTTGTGTTAGGTTTAGTTATATTATGTTTGGTTATGTTAGGTTTAGTTCGATTATGTTAGGTTTGGTTAGGTTGTTTTAGGTTTAGTTATGTTACGTTATGTTTGGTTTGGTTATGTTATGTTATGTTTGGTTATGTTATGTTTGGTTATGTTATGTTTGGTTATGTTAGGTTTAGTTCGATTGTTTTAGGTTTGGTTATGCTATGTTTGGTTTTGTTTTGTTAGGATAGCCTTATGTTATGGTTATGGTAGTGAATTAACGGAAAATATCCCTGTTATTTCCTCTATTTATTATTCCAAGTACACTATCCCTCGGTTGTCTTGGTTGTTGGGCTGTTGTAAATGTTCAAATCGGTCGATTTTAATCAGTAACACAAACTACATTCACTCATACACACTTATTAGTGACTCATATTTTCCCGTATTTTGGAGACCATCTTTTAAACGATGTAGATTATAAATGTTATATGATAGATAACGTATGATTATGAATAGTTTGAAAGAAAAACAAAAAAAGTATAGTTAGTGGGTGGTTTTACAAGGTAATAAATATATCTGCAATCCTGTTCCATAACGATGGGTTGTAATTAAGTCGTGTAGTTGGGTGGGTGGGATGGGTAAGCATTTATTTCTTTTGAGGTGCCTAATTATCGACTTAAAATATTTTATTACGAAATTTTATTATTTTGTATGTTAATTAATAAAATACAGTTTTGGTCGACTGTATATATTTTCCATTTCTGAATAATCAGCTAAGACATCATCACAACAATCAAAATTCTACACACCGAACGTTTAAAAAATAAAGACTTTTTAGACGTTTGTCATCTTAAAATCACTTATTAACTTTAATATGTAGTTTAATGCGTGTCCATTATTATTATTATTAATTGAATTTACAATATTTATTAAACTAACCGGCAGCCCTGGCTTCATTATGAGGTGGTTCTCTACGCTTGCCTAACCTTCCCTCCGTACAACATAATGGACATAAACTCAGCCTGCTGCCATTTCTCTAGACAACAAAGTTTTATAGTCTAGAAACCCTTATAAGTCTACTTTGTGGGGAAGCAAAGTAGTGCAATCATGTCAGAGTTAGTAAAAATTACCATAAACATTTCGCACTGAAAAAACCATATTAACAAGCTTATGAGTCATGTTCATGTTTTTTTTGTATGTTCTGTTCGAAATGTATTATTACACTAATGTAATTCCAATGTTATTCTTACGGAAAAACCAAACATTCTTTCATTCTTACATATGAGACGCCGACACAACGTTGTGCGTATTTTAAGACGAATATGAATGGTTTTATGAGTGTAGGATGAGTGTGGATGAGTGTAGTCTGGTTACTAACTGAGCTCAACTGTTCCTCAGAAAGGGCAATTTATTAATATCCCAACAGCCAGGGCAACTAAGGGACCTACAGCTTTACGTGGAATCCGAACCACGTAGTGCTAGTCTGATTTTCAGCTAATTGACAAGCCTGATACTCAGTTATCTCCCCCACACAACATCCGCACAATGATTACCACCCAACATAGACACCCCAGACTTCTCTAGTAGTGTCCACGCCGATAGCAACCACCAAGCGGACGCCATGTCGGTATTAAAAGGACCGAGCATACAACCTATCGCCTACAATCTCCCAAACACTTTGCCCCCATGTAGCTGGGTTACAGCACTGCGCCACCAGTGCCGACAACGTTAAGGTGGCTGTTTCTACATCTAAAGAATTTAACTTTAGGCTTTCTGAGTGGTTATCTACGTTACAAAAGCTAACTTACCGCCAAATTTCATCAACATCTGTTAAGTGGTTCTGGAGATTTTAGTTCAAACTACGCAGATCATGCATATTCATTAAACCAAGCTTTAGGTTCAATTGAATTTTTAAATATGCAATGATGGGTTACGTGTTAGACATTAGTCACGTAGGCCTACACATAACTATGCATAACTATTATTGTTTAACATTGTAGATCAGATATATTCCTGTCTTTCCATTTCAATGTCTATAAGGATTTTTTTTCTCTACGACCTGTATATGTCGGCAGTTTCTATATCTGCACTAGATGATACTGAAGTGCCTAGATCGTGGAGAGAAACAAATATCGTTCACGTAGCACTCACTCCAAGGTCGGCGATAAGTGTCGGGGGACTCCGCCTGCCGTGTCCACCGAGGCGTGTCTCTCTAAGTGCAGGCAAGGCCGCAGACGGTTCGTCGTCCTACACTCATACAGGGGACAATGGCGACAACTTGAATGTCTTCTTCAACCTCCACGGGAAGTCTAAGTGTAGTTCACGAGAAGGAGGGCGGAGACGGTATTGTTTAGATAAAAACTGAAGGATAGACGTAAAACTCCTGTTAACATTATTGAGATTTTTTTGTTTATATCATACATGCAAGGGGCCCAAAAATGACAAAAAAGTTTATTTACTATAAATAAACATAAACAGTTTGACATCAAAGCCGGTTGAAAAAGAGCGTTAAATTGTTGACAGCATCAAAATGACATGTTAAAATATTCTGAACACGTATTTCTGAAACACTTTATTATTTCATATATGAGAATCTTGAATCATAAAATAATCATGATAAAAAAGAATATAAACAGAAGTAAACAACAACAGCATAATCCCACCATAAATAAATATAATATTATAACATAAACAATATGCAACAAAAATGTACCATTGAAAATGGTGGATAACATTTTCAAATTAAATTACCAATGTGATCAAAAAGCTTGTGTTTTAATACACTAAATGAATAATAAAAACAAATATAAATTGTGAGAGTTTAAATTATACAATCTACTTGTGTTATTACTACGAGAAAAATATCTCAAATTCTCGGTTCTGAGAAAATAGGAAATAACAAATGAGGATTGCGAGAACTACAGTGGGAAACTGTAAAATTTAACTGTGAAAACGGACAGAATCATCAATTACCCCCCCCCTCAGTAGGTTATGGTGGAGTAACAAAATTTGCAATAAGAATCATCTAGGTAATAATATAAAATTGTGCCTGTTTCATCTGTGCCAGAGCGTATACCGGCGCGTACAAGCTGAAGGGTTACAAGTTGACTATCAAAACGCAGATGATAGCTCCATACGAGATGCCTCTAAAATGGTGTGTGCCCTGAGTTTTGTACCAGTTGACGATGTTCTAGAAGCTCTATCTAGCTCCCGAAAGTTTCACAAGTGTAGTAGATTACTTTGAGGTGACGTATGTTAGAGGTCGATGGCGAGCTGTACCGGTTCGCTATGCACCTGCTTTATGGAACCATTATACCTCAGTTCTGGAATGGAAATCAATAACTATTAATGCCTCTGAAGGGTGGCACAACAGACTTCAGTTGCTAATGTGAAAGAAGCCTGTTTCTTTGCTTTCATAGTTGAAGTACAACAAGAACAAGGAGATATTGAAACAATGTTAAGCCAAATCGGCTTGGGACAGCGTGTACGAAGAATGCCAACTAGCCATTACAAAGCAGTGGATCGTAGAATTTTCAATGTGGTAGCAAATTACGAAGTTTATAAAGAAGATGGCAGTGTACTTGAATATTTTTAAAAATTTCAAGTTACCATCTCCACGTTTATACGTAAAAAGTTATATAAAATTAAAATAGTGTTATTGTATGTTTTTAGCATATTTTATTATTGGCATTTTAATTAAGTGGCATTTCAAGCTAGTGGAACTTGCTGTCTTAGGCACTTATAGTTTGGCACTTACGTTCTGGCACTTTTGTAGTATGACGGGATTATTTAAATGATATTCGTATATTTAATACAAATATATTTAGACTACACATATAAATATTTGAAATATTTCAGTAATAAAGTTTTCGTCAGTTAGTAAACTAAATTTAGATATACGTATTAAATAATAATAATAATTTGTTTAATAATAATAATAATAATAATAATAATAAATTATAACAACGATGACAATTACTTGTAAGACCTTAAGTGAGATAAAGAGGTTTGAAAATAATTGATGGTCTCATTAATTCGTTCATTAAGATGCCGATCTTTAAGATATAGGTGAAAATTAGGGGTGTTATAAAAGTAGATGAATGGGTGTAGTCATTGTTACTAATGTCGACGGTTTCTTAGAAAGAGCTCAATAATCGGGTTAAATAAAGAACCTTAGGTTTATGTGGAGTCAGAACCACGTAGTATTAAACTGATTTTTAGGTAAATGTCAAACCTGGTACTGGGGTCTTTCTCCTAGACAACATTCAGATCATGACTAGAAACAAACTGGGATATCCCCATAAGTGTAGTAGAGTTCACGTCGATAACAGTCATTGGAAAGTTCGAGTGATAACTTCCACGGTGTGCCCCATAGTCGAGGAGCAGCTCGGCCTTTAGCTTTGTCAGAACTCCACCTCCATTGTTTTCATTTGCCAATATCATATTTTCAGTTTGTGGTTCAGCCGCTGCCTTCTCTAACATCAACAGCACCAACATGCTTTGTCATCCGACTCGAGGAAATAAAAGAAATTGTTTTCAGTAAGCTACACTCGATGGCATAAAAAAAAAAAAAAAAAAATACAGAATACTAAATAGAAAATGTAATATAAATACATAACAGATTGTGGCCTCAGAATCACAGCCTAAATGTCAAACAAACAAAATTAAAATGTTTGAATTATTATTAACCTTATTAATATTTGAATGAACAACATCGGTAAGAATGGGAATGTAAATATAGTAACTAAAGCTAAGTTGGTAACTTTTGGACACGTAATTTGAAAATATCTAAATATAACTTGTAGAGTTATCAAATATGTAATACGCAAAACTAATCTATTTTAAAAAAATGCAATGATATCAATTTTAGGGTTGCTTCAGAAACTCAATAAACAAAACACCTGACAGTATATAGATTGTATTGTTGATTTTTACTGAAACCAAGATTATTAGAAGAAATTGTAATTTAGTAATAAAACAAGTAACAAGGCCGGTGAATGTGCTATAGATTTAAATATATGCAGATGAATGTGCTATAGATTTAAATATATGCAGATGAATGTGCTATAGATTTAAATATATAAAGATGAATGTGCTTTTTTTTTTGTGAAAGAAATTTCAAAATCGTCTAGCTTCCTGGCAGCTATCTTGGACCACGATGCTCACTCAAACATCGTGACACTAAAAATAGCCTAAAGGTGATATTTTATGGATACCGTTGGGAACTGAACATCCCTAAGGTAGAAATAAATCCTTAAGATCAGAGAGCAAAAACATGCTTTTCTATTTCAACTGTACGGTCTGTGTTTATCGTTATATCGAATTCTAGTGAATAACTGTGAGAAAAAACATGAACACACTAGTTTTTTAGAAAAATCTACTAATATGGTTCTTAAACAAACAAATTACACTTAAAATGTAGCGATACGATATTTTTACCTGAATTCTTGAAATAGAAACCCATGTTTTGGTGTTTTTAAGAAGCCACAGAGAAAAAGAGAAATAGAGGTCGCTTTATTATGGCCGCAACAAACGCCTAAGGGGTAGTTATAAATAGATTACAAATAATGTACATCTTTATGCATGTTTATTAATAATTACTACGTTTATCCTTGAGAATTTGGGGGAGAATGAGGGAGGTGCTGACCAAGATATTTTCACCGCAAACGGGAGGAATAACACTACTCATTCAGCGCACTACTGGACGCGACCTCTGTTTTTTTCTTCTCTCTGGTGAAACGGAGCGGCCCCCTCAAGATACGCTAGTCTAGCAGATTATCTAGATACTCTACCAAAAGTTACTTTAAGTTGAGTCAGTAGAGTCAGAATCAAATTAAAGTCAAAAGAGCACGCCAGTTGTGTCTACTTGAGAAAACTGGTCTTTACTGTCTTGTACTATTATACTATTAAACCTTTTGTGGAACGTTTGAACCCGCAGCCGTTTCACTTATCAATAATGGAAAAGGGAATTGGCGCTGTAATAGAGCAATAAAATTTTAACTGGTTATCTCATGAGTGTTTAACAGTTAAACTACTAATTATCTCCATAAATTTTCATGAGATATTTGAAATACTATCAGTTCTCTCCTACGGCGTTGTCCGTTCAATGTAAAAACACTAAACCGCGGGCGAAGCGGTTGCAAAGCGTAATATAGACATTTAAAGCCGGCTGCTCAACAAAGGCCGATCAGCTGTTTTCTGTAACGCCCACTTATTGAGACCACTTATAGCAGTTTTGGCGGCCTTAAAACAGCTGATCATATGTATACTTTATCACGCCTGGGCCGTAAAAAAGCTTTCAGCTGCTAGCCCACGGTGCCGAAGTGTAATAATGAGTGGGATGGACGAAGCAGCAACAGATAGTTGCGGAAATTTCCCCAACGATCGTCTTTATAGTCCATATAAAGAGAGTGATGATCTCTTCGTGCGGGAATATTATATAGATTACTTTTTATAGCTTGGCTTATATAAGGTTTTATTCAACAGGTTGAATAACTCTTCGTCAAACAAAAATTACCTAATTTAAAGCATTATTTTTCGTCATAATACCATTATTATCTAAGTAGTTTTTTTATTATATTTAAATTGACGTGTTTAAGTGCAATGTTAAGCAAAGAAAAAAAAGCTCCTTAAGGTGGCCGTATCTTAGCTGCCACGTCACCGCCGAGAAGTCGACAGCCCTATAATGTTACACTTACAATGATACCGTCAGTGGGATAAAACCTGTTCTATGTCAACTGGGTATATAATGATTACTAGTAAACAGTTCCTGCTTCGCTACGGGTTGGTTCTCTACGCTTGCTTATCCTTCCCTCCGTGGTTCTTTCTAAACCATCACGTCAATATAAAAGTTCAGTCTGCTGCCATTCTCTTAGATAACAAAATGTTTTATAATCTATAACAAGCTGTAAGTATATACATATATAATTATATACTTTAGTAATATATAAAGTAGTGCTCGACACATTTATATCATTGTTTATCGCTATGCCGAAATGTTCAGCATGAACATCTGTTTTACATTTCCAAAAGAATCTCTTCAGTGATGAGACAATCGCTTTGCAAATTATATAAAAGAAAAACATCCAAATAAATAATTGTAAACCGAAATAAAGAATAATGAATGAAATGGAAATTACCTGATTGCACAAATTATGTAACAATTGGTGATTTCAGGACTAAAAAGTCCTCTCAATTAAATATAACACTAATAAGTCCTTTCTGACCAAACAAAGGTAATACAGAAGGAAATCAGGAGTTCCAGAGATCAGCTGTGCGGCTCTTCCATCGTTCCATATGAGGTCCGTTCCGGCATTCCTATTGTTATTTACAGTCTATTGTTGTTAATTATCCCGATCAATTACAGTCCTACTTAACGGCCGTGGAATACGGGAATCAATAAACAGACTGACGATGTAGACAGTTTATTCAAGGACGCCAGCTGTGCAGAAGAACGGAACTAATAAGTACCAAGTATTGAAAACGTTTAATTGCTCATTAGTAAAAGTAAACACAATTGAAAGTAAATTTATAGCAGCAGTAAAAAACATATGTTTTTATCTATACAAGGTGGGGGGGGGGGATATGCAAACGCTTTAACAACAAAATATTTTTTTCGATAGATAATTTAATAATTTTGTTAGTAATTGTTTTCCATAAAGTATAGTTTTTGATCAGAATAATTTACTTGAAACCGCTAAATAACGGAGAAATAATATTGTTTACATTAGTTGTTTTGAAACTCAAATGACCGCTACACTGTAAACGATAGACCTTTTGAAGTCTGGTTTGCGGCAATAAATTTCTCTTGAATAGACCTTTCATTTTACACCAAACTCGACCTAGCCTTACGTTGAAAATTTTCGTTCAACTCCTCGGGGGCCGTTCCCCTGAAAAGATTAAATGTCGGTAAAGACGTCAAAAAGTATGTTCTTTGTAACCATGATCATTTACAAGATTTCACTTTTACAAGTGAAGTCTTATAACAGTTGTAACAGCGTTTCCATATTTATTTTCAACCCTGTTTACAGTATGTAAAAGCAAAATACCACTGACTGACTTACTCACTCAATCTCGAAATTATGATATCGCAAAAACCACCGAACGTATTTACACGTAATTTTAAAGGAAGTTAGCTTTAGTATCGAAGGGACCCAATAAGAAAGGATTTTTTTGAAACTCCATTCCTAAAGGGTAGAAAAACACCTCAAAATTACCTTGGGTGAACACACCTCAAATTCAGTAATATTGGGTTGATTTTAGTAAATTAATAACAACTACTTTGTAAATAAATAAACTTGTTTATTTCTTTATATTTGACATTATCTTACTGATGCATTAAGAGTTTAATTTTCAGCTATTAACGAATATAAATTAAATAAACACGTTTGAAATAGGCTAAGTAATACTCTATACTAATAAATAGGTAGCAACGCGAGTAGTGTGAGTGAGATACTGTAAATAAATTTAATATTGTTATCTTACGCTATTCAGATAATTTACTAATATTTACAGTCAGTCACGTGCCGAGGCCAAAGGCCGAGGTTATCGAGAGCAGCGAGAGTCGGGGTTGGCATGCGAAGCATGCAGGAGTGTCCCCTAGTAATATATATATATATATATATATATATATATATATATATATATATATATATATGTTTGCAATGTAATATAGTATATGAATAACAATTTATAATACAATTATATTCGATTTAATGTTGTAGGACAATTTTATAAAATATATAAATTAAAATTGAACTATGTGTTTTGTTGATGATTTAAAAATTGAATCATCTGCAAAGTAAGCATAAGTTATTTTGTGGGATATTTTTTCAGATAAAAGCTTATATTTTCTACTATTCATCAGATGAATAAAAGAGGTGTTGACCCTTCAGGGCCCTAATATTGACATTGAGGAACAACAAATCTGATTTTTTGTAAACATGTATGATTATTTGTAGGCATGTATGATTTTATGTAGACATATATGATTTTTTGTAGACATGTACGATTTTTTGTGGACATTTATGATTTTTTGTAGACATGTATGATTTTATGTAGACATATATGATTTTTTGTAGACATGTATGATTTTTTTGTGGACATTTATGATTTTTTTGTAGACACGTATGATTTGTTGTGGACACGTATGATTTTTTATAGACACATATGATTTTTTGTGGTCATGAATGATTTTTGTAGACACGTATGATTTTTGTAGACACGTATGATTTTTTTGTAGACACATATGATTTTTTGTGGACATGAATGATTTTTGTAGACATGAATGATTTTTTGTAGACATGTATGATTTGTTATAGACATTTATGATTTTTTTTAAATTTTACGATGAATATACATACTATCGTAAAGGTGTTTTATGTTTATGACCTAAACCATTTGTTTTAATCATATTTTATTTGTAATATAATTCATTTAAGGTCCAAATTATTCATTTATATATGTCTGAATTTAAACTGTCTAGTCACAAACTACGATATATCCACAGTCACTTGCGAACATATCCAGATACAGATGAATGTATAATTTTGCATCTACTGTAGCTTCCAAACCAAAAGGTTTCATTCCGTAGATGATTTCATTTCCGAACCACACACGTGGTAATCTAAGAAGGCGAACAGTTTGTACGTCTTAAGTTCTGAAGCCAAAAAGCCCATCTGAAACAACTCAAGTCCGCAGTAGTCACAACGGTAACAACCATTTGACAGAAAGATGACTACAAGCCATCAAAAAGAGTAAGCTTTAAAGTTATGTTTTGAATGTGATAATATTACAAGAAACACAAAGGTTTAAATGTATATGATGCTATAATTATTGTATATGAAATTGATAAAAAAATATAAATGATCTTCCCCGAAGAAAACTAATCCAGTTTTAATTTTCTTTTAAGGTGGATAAAAAGACCTAAATTTTAAATGCGGTTCTTCAAGTACTCTGGTTCAAGCAGAGTTCGGCATTCAAAACGTCTAAAGGCTGTAGTTACGATCGCAGAGAGCAAAATAAGTGAAACAGAAACAATAACTATCACCTTACTGTAGTTACGATGTGTTGTTAGTTAGAGCGGTGTACGATAACGACAACCGAGTGTCAGGCTTGTCAGTTAGCTGAAAATCAGACCAACACTATGTGGTTCAGATCCCACATAAAGTTGTAGGTCCCTTAGATGCCTTGGTTATTGGGGTATTAATAAATAGCTCTTTCTGAGAAACAGTTGACCTACTACAATTAACAATTTATTTATTTATTAACAATGACTACACTCGTCACATTCATTAGCCCCTCATATTCGCCCCATACCTTGACGTTCGGTGTCTTACTAATAAATAGTTAATATAATGGCGGCCTCTTAAATTTGGAATAAAATTACATTTAAAATTACACTTCAGTTAAAACTCACCTTATGTATTTATGTATACAAGAATGTCAAAACTGAAGTGTTTAGATCATACGACGATTTTTCAATAGGGTGTGTTTGGTTTTTAGTGATAAAAAAGGGAAGAATTGTGGGACACAAAATATGAAGATTAATAAATAGTGGAAAGTTTAGTGGTGATTTGTTATCGACGTTTTTAGTGTCAATCAAAATTTACTCTTTGACCACAAGTCATTAACTTCACAGGCTGACTCGTCTGTGAGTGGGAATGCTGCATTTGTAACACCGTTTATTTAATGAAAGTATGAACGAAAGGTTTTTAGTAAAGTTTATTGTTTTAATTTTTCTATATATAATAGAAGAAACAGTTTTTTTCGATGCAAATTCCCCTTATTTATTGAACAATTTAAACGGTTAAGGTGTCAAAAATTTGCCTCTGTTCGGAGTTGTGCAATAAGGTCTTAATTCTTCAATACTTTCACCCTGAAGGATATGGGAAGCTCTCAAAGTACGTTTTTCGGCCACAAGTAAAACATGGGGAGAGACTTAACGAAGCGAAAAATAACGGCCGTTCAAATGAAAGTAATGATTTCCAAAAAGATTTAACAGCTTTTGAAATGTAAACAATAGTGTTGTAATAATATTGAGGAGGTCAGATCATTCAAATTGTTTTATTCACATTCCATATTAGGCTCCTGGATTTGAAATTTGCAATGGTAATCTAATGCAGAGTTGTCAAACAAAAATAAATTAAATGAATATTTTTCAAACAGGCTAAGTAATAGCAGCGAGGGACGGGGTTGGTACGCGAAGAGTGCAGGGGTGTCCCCTAGTGAGAAAGAATATTGCTGAATTATCGATGTTGTTTTTAACAAATATTTGTTTCTTCCTTAACGTAAGTTTTCGTTGCTATCAAATGAGAAATCGTCGATTACACACTTTATTCGTGAACTGTATAAAAACTTCCACAGTTCTATGAATAAAAAAAGTAACAAATTAAAAATAACAAATATGAACACTAAAAAATGTTGAACTAATTGAAAAGAAAGTCTGTATTAATGTGGCATAAACAGGACTATTTAGTGATCCCAACTATTTACACAAATAATCATGTCTGATACAAACTAATGTATAATGCAGTACATTCAATTCCGACGTTATCATTTAAGTAAATGAAGACTAAAGAGAACAAACGGACTTGCAGTAGTGTTTGCCTAGGGCTTGTTGTTCCCCTTGCAGATTGTACTCCGGATTTTATTCATTTACATTATAGCAATTATGAACTGTCTTATATGCTGCAGTATTAAGTTAATTTATTTTTAATTATATTTTAAATTACTATTATTTATTAGAATAGTTTACCAAAAAGGTTACGTAACACTTATGAGCATTTGAGGAATAAAAATAAATAAATATTTTTGGCAGAAAATAAATAAATATCAGAAACATTCCCAACATAAAAACTGACAAATCAAATAAAAATAATGAAGGTATTATTTAATTCAACTAACATAAATTAATGAGCAATTTGGCATGATTCACTATTAAAAATATAAAATAATAGTTTTTAATCAATATATTGTTAGCTTTCTCTCTTCTCCATCTTAATTTCCATTCACTATCCGTGGAATGACTTTATAATAATGTAAAAAATACTTTGCATTATAAAAATCTGTCCATTTATTGTATTTTGATAAAATACTAATAGCGCATATTTTTAACCATAATTACCAGAGCAAAATGCATTGTTATTAATTTTACTTACTTTTCTTTTCCATTTATTTTTTAACAAAATTCAAAATATTGTGTGTAATTCTTTAATAGTTATTTTTCAATAATTTAATAAGTAAATGCAATACACTTGATTGAAGAAGCAAATTTTACTTAAAAAGCTATGAAATAGTAAATAAATATATACATACAGTAATGATAGTAATATTAAATAATAATACAATGCTAAATAGACTGTATATTAAAATTAAGTATAGTGAAGCCTAACGCCTTCCATCTAAGTACGGTAATATTAGTACAGATCATTAGTGCGGGTAGACGGTTACAGTATGAAGGCGCACAATAATGTCCACTTACACAGAGTGGACATTCTTGTGCGCCTTTTTAATTAAATTCGTCAGACATGGCATAATTTTATTGTTAAATATTTTTATATGAATCTAAGCTATGATAGTTTTTTAAATTGTATTTTAAATCATATGTGTGGAACTGAATAAGGTAGAATATTATTTATTTGAATATTCTAAATTCCAATTAACGGTTTATTTGTCTTCGAAATCATAACAGCTTATTTATAAATAATTTTATTGATTTAGTGACGCGAACAATTATGTATATATATATATATATATATATATATATATATATATATATATATATATATATACAAATACAGCCCAACTTTAATGCATGTAACTGATTTACATGAATTTATTGTAAATTCTTTAGACTACAATTATAGAAACATGATTACTGTGACTCCATTATATATAATATACTGTACATGAGTTTGACTGTTAATATTGATTGATATAAATATTTTCGTTTTACATCTGTTAGTTTTATTATTAAAAATTATGTTATATTTTGTTTGTTAAATTTAGTATAAACTCCTGCTATCTGAAAAAGGTAATAACATATGTTTCTTTCTTATTTTAAGTAAAGTTTTATTCTATAAAAAAAGTAACTTTTACGCAACTACAAAAAGTCAACATATTACATGTGTTTTATGTACACTTTCTTGAATGCTAATACCTGAAATGGAACTAAACATTTATTTTGCTATCTATTTTATCTAACAATAATAATTTGAAGTATAATTGCCGAATTCCTATCGTGGAAATTGTAATTGTTTTAATAGAAATGAATAAATACAATTAAGTATATAATAATTTTCATAACAATGGTACTAATTAAATTATGCTTTTTATATTTATTCAGATATATATTTACTTGTATAATAAACAGTAAAGAAATGAATTTTCCATATGAGTGATGGTACAACGTTGTATAGGGCCTGCAATCGATGCGATGCTGTAATCAAACATTACTGCGTGAAGACTGCCGCAAAAAGTATTGAAGGCGCCCTTTCAAACGTTGTTTAGTGAAATTTGCTCTATGAGTGTTATCATAATAAATTAAAAAAAACTGTGTAAAGTATAATGTTTTTATTTTGTAATATATATTATTCAGTTTTTTAAATGTATGCAACAACTGTTTGGTTTAATTTCCCTAGCTGAGAGTGGCGGGGGTTCAAGTTATTTTATTCGAATCTTTTCATTGTTTATATACCATAATCAATTATTTAAATGCGTCTCGTGACGTTATGGTTATAAAATAATTTATCTTTTCATATTCTTAACCTTAAACATATAGAGCTTTCTTTAAAAAATGAAACTACATGATTTTATATTAGACTGCGTCTAAATGTATTAACTTAAAAATAATCTTTATTCTATGAAAGCATTATTGTTTTTAAAATCTCTAGGGACTGTACAAGTTAGTGACAAATAAATTACCTATATTCTATAAATTAATGTTATTTATAAAATAAAATAGAAAGATCTATTATAAATTATGGTTAGTTGTAATGAAACTAACATTAATTACCTCTGTAACCATATTATTTTTTATTTATGTGTATCCATATACAGCTTAGCCATCTTTAAAAATATTTACAATTAGATATGAAAACGTATTAGCTTGCATTTAAATACAACTAAGTCTAGAATTACGACAGCGTGTTTAGTTTTTATTATAACTACAATCGTGAGAACGTCGTTGAGATCACGTAAATAATAAGCTATGTTTTAAGTTTTGCTAAAAATGTATCTTCGAGAGTTATTCCATGTTAAATAAAACAACAGGCAAATAGAATTACAGTATTGAGAATGTATTGAAAAATTAATAGGAAAATACACTTTTAAACAAAAACAGAAAACCTATTCCCTAACAAACCAGTGAAAATAGAAAAACAATCGACGAACAGTTATTTTTGACTTGTTTAAAAATCTAATAAACTATTAAATTCAGCAGATCACTATTTAAGAAGGAATCCTTATAGGAGTACAAAATATTTAACGCCCAAAATTTAATATACAGGTAATCCAATAATAGCTGAGCTCATAGGCCAAGAAAACTAAAGCTGCGCATTGACTCGATTTGGGATCAGGAAGTCACAGAGTTTGAAATGCATTACATTTACATGGGACTACACTAGCGCTCCACAATGGACCACAAAACAGCTGATAGTTTGAGACACATAATTTTCATTCGATGAAAAATCCATCTGTGTGTATGTTATATAATAAATGCTATAACCTTATCAATATTATAAACATAATTGTACACATTCCAACAGCTGTTAAACATTGTTGATTGTTTTGATAATTGGTTCAAACTATGGGATGAATTGATGAACATTTAATGCCAATAATATAATTAAAAGTTTGCCTCTTGCTTTTTTAAATTTATTAAGACCTTAACTAAAGGGTGTTTAGGAAAATAAAGAATTTGGATGTGGGTCCCGAATGTTTCATAGAACCGTCTGGAATGGTAGAGTGTAAAAATTTTCTGGTTGGATGGGAAATTATATGTGATTATGGTGATGCATTTGTCAATTTCGCATTATTTGGATAAAATAATTTAAATATTTTAATTTTAAATGCTATTAACTAATAACAATTCATACACTATTTGTAAAAATATATTACCTCTTACCATTAAAACAGTAATATTTAAGACGGTCGAATAATCCGTCAAATATCCAGTCACTAATTAATGATGTGTTGACTAAAAAAGGAAGTTCAATATTCTCTTTAATAATTTTTCACTACACTACTATGAGTTTAGCTGTTTTCGTTACGTGTTTACAACCTGTGAAACATCATATTTTCAACAGCTGTCTATTGTTTACTACCGAAAGTAACATTGTTTACAACCGAAAATTTTCCACAGTCAACAACACCTGTTTTTATTCCGTAGTGTAGTGAAAAGTATCGTTCAAAACTCGAGTGAAAGTGTTTTGTATGTTCTCGACCATTTGAAGTGCTCGGCAAGTCTCGCACGTCAAACATATGGTCTGGAACATGCAAAACCCCATTTTCCACTCTTGTTATGAAATATACTATTAAGCGTGAACATGTATTAAATTTAATCTGTTATGTCTAACTTATAATTTATTATTTATCACAGGGGAATATCAACAAATTTTAAATTAAAACGCAATATATTTATGATGGTCCCTTCAAAATCTGAGCCCAATTTTCTAAACAGCTAGAATTTAGAAGGCACGGTCAATATCAATTTGCATATTTTGACTTCACTAGATCCTTCCATGAATTTCTTGATAAAATTATCTAATTTTACCTAAAAGAAACAACGTTCTACTAAACTAATAGTAGTTAAATAAATGCTTAATCGATTTCAATCATCGATACATCACATATTTAATGCACCAGTCGCCTGAGCAGGTATTCACTTTCTTGACAGGAATTCATAGATTGATGTTTGATCAACTGAACAACGCTCGACCCATCGACATTCGTGCACCGAACTCCCGACGAGCGAGTGTCGGATGTGCCATATAGATTAGGTGGGAAAGTGTCCAGGTATGGCACGATCGCTGCAGGATATCGCTGCAAGATACATGATAGCTTATCTGAGGTCAAGGTCACGCTAGACCACACACGAGCTCTCTCTCAACACACTTGGCTAATTGTACGTTTTTCAACTCATGTTTACGCTTTTTACATCCTCATTAGAGAAAATAATCTTCTAATAAAGTTGAACATAATATCCTCTTTAAAAGAAGGAAACTGAGAGATTTGTTTTAATACTTACATATGTGAAAAGTATTATTATTTATGTTTACTCCAAATAAAGGAGAAAAATTAGAACTTACATTAATACCTACAACAAAAAACATCAATAGAAACGAAGTTAAAACACTTAAAAACAGTAATCCGATGTGATACACAAATGTTGTATCCATACATATAATACAATATGTATAATATATATAATACATATACATATATATAATACAATATACAACGTAACCATGTAATACATTTTATGACCTTTAGAAACCAAGAAAACGTTGTTTCAGGAAATTTAAGTTAAACTTCTTAAATTTATATAAAATATATGAAACACTATTATCAATCCCTTATTATATATATAATATAAAAGCGATACACTTACGGGGTTTTGAGTAATGAAAGTGTGAATTTTACTGCGCAGTAAAAACTAGAAAAACATTCCGGTACTTGTTTGTTCCAAGTAGCAAAAAATTGTTAAAACTTATAATAACATTAAAAATGTAAATGCTTTAACGTACAATTAAATGAGGAAAACAACGGTGTGATTGGTTTTGTCCCAGGCCTCTTAGTTTCTTGGTTCAACTTTCAAACTCGGGTGCACGTAATTTCTGTGCCGACAGTAGTTTGAGCATGTTAGTTTTGAGCTTCAGTAAATGTTTTTCTCTTTGTAACTCTTTTCAGACGGAAGTGATAATGTTAAAATTAATTTTATTATCATCTTTCAGCTGCGCCTGATGGTATTGCAATGTTATATGCCAACAGGCCACAAGTTGGAATGTGACGTATACAAAGGTGTATAAAAAGACTTCTTATTTTTATAATGTTTGATGAATACTACATAATCATATAAATATGTCTTGGGGTTGACAGGGCTCTTTAAAAGTGTTGTTGAATGTTTATGTCTATGAATATTTAAATCTGGGGATAGATAACCCTTTTCAGATTCATTCTTTCGTAGGGGCTACCTTTGGTATTAAAGTTATGTTATCAACTACAAGAGCCTCTTCGTAGTTGAAACGTTTCTTCAGGTTGGTATTACTGCTTTTTTATCGTTAATAAATTTGGAGCTGACTCAGTTTTGCAAGATGCTGTTGTTGATTACCTGATAAAGCAAAAACTATTCCTAAATATATTAGATGTCTCCAAGATTTCCAACTATAGCAGGCTTTAAATTAAGTCGTTTTACTTAATTGATCAAATTAAAAAGTAAGTACATCAACTAGATGAGGAAAGTGGTTTCGTAAGATAGACTGGACCATGTAATGAATCATGAGTCGTCAGTGAGAGTGTTTATTTGTAAATATATTGGTTACTCGATTTTACTTTTAAACAAGTTTTTATCATCCCACTGCCTTCTGGTTTTCTCGTAATAATTAATAATTCTAGGAAGAGCATATTATTTTAAATGGCCAACCAAAACATGTAAATTACATTAATATTTTTCGTACACAAACATATATAAGTTAAGTGATCTTATATTTTGTTTGTGTACGAAAAATATTAATGTAATTTACATGTTTTAGTTGGCCATTTAAAATAATATGCTCTTCCTAGAATTATTAATTATTACGAGAAAACCAGAAGGCAGTGGGATGATAAAAACTTGTTTAAAAGCAAAATCAAATAACCAATATATTTAGAAATAACACTCTCACTGAAGTCTCGTGATTCATTAATCGAGTCCAGGCTATCTTACAAAACCTTTTTCTTCATCTAGTTGATGTATATAGTTTTAAATTTGGGGAATAAAATAAAGCAACTTAATTTCAAACCTGAGAATCATGGAGACATTCCTCAAAAATCACCCTCAAAATTCTTTTAAACTGTTTTCACTAACAGTTCTGTTTTTCTATTTGTATTCATAATTTTCGTGTAAACTTATTTGAAATCTAATTTCATACTAATTACTTTAAACTTGATTTTTTGCACTTATCGCATATTTTAGTAATTAATGATTTACATAGATGTCGTGTTCATGTTCCAATCACGCTTCTTAAGCAGGACTACCAAGTAGTACCTACGAAATAAAATAAAATTTAAAAATGTTTTTGATAGCCTATAGTCCAAAAAATTTTAAACCAGTAAATGCAGTGTTTTTTATATAATTTTTGAAATCAAACTAGAGAACATTTCTGAACAGTTTCATATAACTTTTAAATTAAATAAATGTTATTTTTAAGACAGTTAAGGTAAACAAAGTCCTCATAGAATTTTTTTTTATTTTAACCTTTTATTGATAAATCACAAATCCAGTTTATCAAAGTATTTCATAATATAAGCATTTCTTTTTTTATTCATTTAGCAGTAAATATCTTTCTTGAGTTTGCAGATGATTGTAGGATCACCTTAGTCTTCTGGGTTGTGTTTTTGTGTTATTTGACTTCATCCTTCCCAGTTGTCCCTTATTTTCGGGGATCTCCGTTGTAGCTCAGCTTCTGAAACTACCCTTGTTGACCAAGTTATTTTATATACGCTGACTATAAATCTGAGTTCTTTATTTATTTATTTTATGAGTCAAATTAAGTTCTTCCATTCTTCCTGTGGTTCTTTTAGCGGAGTTTATTATTTCTTTAGTTTGTTAAATTTTGTTTTGATTCGTTTAATTAATATATTTTCTGGCATTCTGAATGTACGTTGGCATTGGTGGCGCAGTGCTGTAGTCCAGCTACTTGGGGACAGATTGTTCTGGAGATTGTAGGCGATAGTTTCTATGCTCGGTCCTGTTAATAGCGATAAGGGGTCCGCTCAATGGTTGCCATTAACGTGGACACTACAAGAGATGTCTGGGGTGTCCGTGTTGGGTGATAGTCAGCATACGGATGTTGTGTAGGGAGAAGTGAGTATAATGCTTTTGTCAAATAGCTGAAAATCAGACCAATACTTCGTGGTTCGGATTCTACGTAAAGCCGTAGGTCCCATAGTTGCCATTGCTATTGAGCTATTAATAAATAGTTCTTCCTGAGCTAAGTCGATCTCAGATAGAAAATGACTACACTCGTTCATCTACACTCATCACACTCATTCACAACTCATATCTCTGTGATCGGTTCTAATTAGAGTAAATAAAGTGGGTATACTATGATGCCTACAAACATTTGGATTATTTATGAAATAAGTCAATATTAGACTAGTTATTGACCTCAACAATCTTTTAGCGAATCGAAATCTTATTATTATCTTGGAGGGAGCTATTTAATTTTGTCTCATTGCCTGCAAAATACTTAAGAATAAAAATGATAATTTTTAAATTTTCAAAAATTCAAAACACTAATCTTGATAACCGTAATGATACTTAATGTTTTTTCTTTCAAATATAGTAAAAGAACAATCGATTCATCATGAAAATATCTACTCTAGTAGTAATGAATAATCAAAAATAGTAACCCTATAAGCATTATCAGCTGTTAGTGTTTTTAATGTTAGTGCAGAATAATTCATCTAAATTTATCTAGCAGGCCATCTGGTAGATTTACGCGTTCCCACGCTAAACGTGTACAAGACAAGAGTGTGTTCAATGTGCCATATCCTGTTCCCTCGGTGCGCAAACTCGTTTACAAAACACCCTTCATAAACTTCTGGCTGGCGGAAACAAAGCAAATTAATATTTATAAACGCACGCTACGGTTGCCGAACGCAACGCCGTCTTAGCGCAAGTACCGGTAAGTGACACGGGTGGGAATCCAACCGGGAGTTTCAGGTGTGGAGAAGTCACCGGAAGTGTACTTACTCAGTGCATTTCCGGTTGTACCAACCTGATTAATGCTTCCTTGCAGGCCTGCTCCGTACCGCACCGTCTTCCCAGCCTGTAAAAGAACGCACACGTGAGTAATTAATTTGTTAATTTATTGATAAGTTCTAAATTATAATATTGTTGATACTGTTTGGTAATACTAGAAACTGATGTTTATTTTAAAGTCCGTTTAACAGGACTGTGATTGCTCTACTTATACTACGGTTTATGGCTGTCATTTCACGTAAACGTATACCATACAATATTAGATGAGAAGGATTGCTTGGTGGTCATTAGGCCTAAAACATGTTTTTATGTGTTTGGATGCCCATAATTATGTTCAGTAAGAGTAGTAGACTATAAGGCAGTGGTGGAAATAATGAACTGTACTGTAAGCGAACCGGTAACATCCTACTTACTGAAACAGATGTTTGTAAAGTCTACGAACGGTAGAGTAAACGAACCAGCAAATTTGATTTCAGTGGTTAAACAAGGACATAGAATCTACGATTGGTAGTGTAAACGAACCGGCACCAGTAAGGAGACTTTCATAGACTCGAAATATTTGTGTAACTTTATCTGTAAAACTCTGTTACTTTAATAGGCTTATTACAATACCATGTGAAATAATGTATTTTATGTCCACACTGAACGCCTAAGCTGCAGTTACAAATGTATTACAAATAAAATACATCTTTATAAATCTAAAATAATGATTAATAAATGTATCCATGAGAATTTGGGGGATTAAAGGGACACAGTGCTGTTCTGCCAACGGCAAACTTAAGAACTAACTACTCGACTAACATTCAGCACACTATTGGATACGACCTCTTTTTATTTCTTCTCTGCGCCTGTTGCCAGGGCCACCGAGAGGGGGGGCACTGGGGCACAATACCCCAGGCCTCCCGATCTCCTGGGGCCCCGCAGGGGCCCCAAAAACTTAGAAAATATTTGAGGCCCCATGAATTTCATATTCAACATAAAAATTCTTAATGCGTCCTTTAAATGGGAGCACTTGAATTTATTTGATTAAATATTGCTTCAATGCTTTAACAAAGCTGTATACACAGACGTTAAAAGATTTGAATTACGACTTATACTTCCGTAACGTTCTCTTTTACGGTAGGCCTAGACGCCGTTGAGACTCACTCCGGCCTGACGATTTGATAATACGCATTACAAGCCCAGGCCAAACCACCACGTCTGCCAGACCTGCCCCATGTGGTGACCGTAAAATAATTGTTGTATTAGATAAAATTACAAATACACGTAAGCGCTGTTTACACCCTAACACAAATCTTGCTGACCCATTCATTAGCATTTTGTTCGTATATTGGATTATGTGGGTGTGGAGGGAGGTTAGGTTAGGTTGAATATCATCTTATTTTATAGTGTTTATGTTGTTTTAGATAGCCATCAAGTTATCAGTACAATGTGTAATATTTATACATTATAAATATCATATAAAGTCCTCTGAATCTTCGTTGTTATAATGTCACAGTTGATAAACTGGTCGTAATTTTCTGAAGTGGCTGAGTTAAGGACATAATTAGTTCTTAATAAGATTGGGGGGTTTGTTATTAAGGAGTTCTCATACTTGAACTACGACTGCATTTCTTGCTAACGAAGAGTGCGTCATTAATCGATGTCATCACTTCTGATGCTGTTGATATTTTTACGTCCATTCCTGGTTATTCTGAATAATTTTTCAATGTGAAAAGAACGTCCTCGTAAAACGGATAGTTTACCGAGAGACAGCACTGGCAGGCTTTTCCAATGCCAACATTTTCTAAAAATCTGGCCAATGGAAAACCACTAACAGGGACTGAATGATATGGAGAAGGGAAATGATATCCGTATTTTGCTTTCCATGTTGTATTTTTGTGACAAAAAATAGCCCCCTCTCCAATGTTGTCAATGAAGGTGTAAAAAGCAATTGGGAAAATATTTATCTCAAAGTAAAATCTAATGAGTCACAAGTTGCAAATTACATGAAAAAAGATCATCTCCTGTACACTTTGTAAGGTTAGAATAATAATTCTATTGATGAAACATTACAGAAATTTATTCTATATGAAGTTGTTAAATGGAAGACAATTCTTAGAGTAGTTGTTGATGTTGACAGTGGCATAAATAAACAAGGGTTTACAAAAGCAATAGGTCTATTTGTAAAACTTCAACTTCACTTGTGACAATAACAGACCCACACATCAATCCAAACACGTTGGCATACGTCATCAATGTCCCACCCAAGTTATTATAATCATCAAATCTCAAGTTATTATCTATGTAAATTCCAAGAAATTTCGTCACCTATAAAGCAAGAAAGGGGGTGATAATGATTATAGTTGCTGATGTGGAATTTTAGAAACTTGGTTTTGTCTTTATTTATTGTCAGACGGTTATGGGAAAACCATTGAAGGAGAATACTAGACTTCTTGAATATTATTTCTTCAAGTTGTGATCGATTTTTACTAGTTAATGACAGAGACGTATCGTCCGAAAATAAACATACCCTACTTCCTTCGTCGGATATTTTCAATGGCAAGTCATTAATATATAAAAGAAGCAATACAGGCCCAAGCACCGACCCTTGAGCAACACCTTTAAGAACGGGAACAGAAGAAGATTCAGCCCATTTGATATAGTTATTATTGTTCACAAACGGAATTTTACCGACTGAACTCTTTCCCGAAGATATGTGTTAATACTAGATTGGGACATTCCTCTTATTCCAAGCCTGTCGATTTTGGCCAACAACAGGTCATGATCCACCATGTCAAAGGCTTGCTTTAAGTCGAAAAAGAGTCAAACGACTGGTGTTCCTTTATCTAATGCTTTGGAAATAGATGAAACTAAGAAGTGTACAGCGTCTGCTGTCGATTTGCCTTTATTAAAGCCAAACTGACTACTTGATAAGTTGTTATTTTTTTTCCAATAAGAGACAATAATCTAGGCAAGAACACACTTTCCAAAACTTTTGACAATGTCGAGATAAGGGCGGTTGGCCTATAATTACTGCAATCTTCATTGTTTCCTTTTTATGTGGTGGTCTAATTATTGAATGTTTAAGAGAACCTGGAAATTTTCCTGTATCAAATGACAAATTAATGAAAAATGTAAGTCGCTTTGATGTAAGATCATTGACCTGTCTCAACACATATGAAGAGATTTCATCTGACCCCGAGGTATGTTTAGATTGCAGAGCCAGGATCTCTCTTTCGACCTCTTCTTTTGTCACTTTGGAAAGGAACATGGAATATGTAATTGGTGGAGGGTCAGATTGCAAGTTATTAGATTGATTAACACTTATTTGAACCTGATTTTGATTCGAGTCGGGATGGCCTATTGAAGAGAAAAACGAGTTAACATTGTCAGCTACTTTATTAGGGTCACTTATTACTTCACTCGTGCCATCTTCTCTAATTAAGCTGATTTGTGGTTAGTTTAAATGCGATTTATTAACGTGATTCTGAGTAATAAAAGTGTAAAGTTGATGATCGGTGAAAAACTAGTTGAAATTCCTTTACTTTTTCTGCTCTAACAAGAATAAAAATTATAACAACTTATAATAAAATTTAAAACTCATGTGTCATTAACGAACAATATTACTCCAGACATATAATTTTGTGATTGGACTTTTAATAGGCCTCTTAGTTTCTTAGTAACCCTTCAACTCGGGATTGGGTCCCCCAAACAAGCATGAACCCCAGGCCCCCTAAACCCTGTTGCTAGTAAGTAGTTTTCAGAATATAGGTCATGCACAGTATGACCAGGCGTCTGTCATTTGGATGGTACATCCTCCTTTTCAAGGTATGTCGTTCCGTCCTCCTATTATTTTAAAACTATAGTCTATCTGTAATTCCCCATTGATATACGTATATTCCCATATATATATATACGTATATTCCCCATTGAGGAGAGTGTTGAAAAGGCAAAAATCCTACTCTTAGTGGTGGCACTTTTCTCCTTTTTATTTTTTTGAAAAACATTAATCTTTTCAGATCGTGCCTTCTTTTCTTATTTATTCATTTATTAAAACTATATTCCATTTCATTTATTAAAACTGAAATGTATACAATACAACTGTACGTGTAAAGATGGGTGGGTGGGTCAATACCACTGTCCGAGAAAGGGTGGGCAGGTGGGTCAATACCACTGTACGTGTAAGGGTGGGAGGGTGTGTCAATATCACCGTACGTGTGAGGGTGGGCGGGTTGGTAATGCATGAAAGAGACACACCAAAAATAAATGTTTCAAATTCTGATCATTGAGATTACTCGTGTGTTTTTATGTCAATTAATGTAACACTATTAAGTTTTCGTTCAAAAAACTCTCTAGGTTTGCTTGCGATATTTCCATGTTTAGTGTCAAGATGTCTCTTAAGTTTGTTAGGTTTCATGCTGTCAGAGGCCAGGACAGCTAAACAGATTACACACTGGGGCCGTTCTTGGCCATTTATGGTTGTTTTTGTAAAACCTAATGATAAATAACTCTCATCATACTTGCGTAATTTGGCTACGCTTGGTCCACTTGAAGAAGGAGTGGTAGCACTTGCGGTGTCGCAGGAATCCTCCATTTGACCTTGACTGTCACTGGTGCCAGTCAAGGTCAAATGGACTATAGTTTCATTTATTAAAACTATATTCATTAAAACTATAGTCTATCTGTAATTCCCCATTGATATACGTATATTCCCATATATATATACGTATATTCCCCATTGAGGAGAGTGTTGAAAAGGCAAAAATCCTACTCTTAGTGGTGGCACTTTTCTCCTTTTTATTTTTTTGAAAAACATTAATCTTTTCAGATCGTGCCTTCTTTTCTTATTTATTCATTTACGCCAGTTTCTTTAGGGCTGTGGTCTATACTCAATTTTACTATTTTTGATCGTAATAAATAGTGATTTCGGGATAACAAGTGGGCTAACTGTCTAGGGCGTTAGTACTATGAGCTGGGTCAGAGATGCGGTTAGAAACCTGGTTTCTACTAATAGTTTTCATCGCTAATATTCAGCTTGTACTGAACTGGTTTTTACCATTACGCTGTCTGAATAAGTTCCCCGTACCTGAGACTAAACATAATACTTCCGTGGTCTTTGCCCATGCCGATCTACTGTACAGCCTGGGGAATGGGTGGAGGCCCTAAGGAGGGATCGGTCTGTCCTTAAAAATAAATCTATAATATTTATAGTACTGAGCTAACAGCTTGGTAGATTATTAGACCTTTAAATGTTTATAAATCCAGTTATTTTCTCGATCATATTTTTCCATCGTATTTAATCATGACATTTATTTGATATTAATACTGTACAAATTAGTAGGGGCCTAATGCCAATTTAATTAAAAGACTTAATGATTTAACTTGTATTTTATTTTATTAAATGATTAATTGTACTCTGATTTTAATTTTACTGTTCAACTTGGTAAACATTAGTGTTTCATCCGTTGTGGAACTATTTTGATAGCCCTTGTTTGACAGTGAGACTTTAGGAACCTCTTTAAAGTCAGACCCACACAGAACACAGCGGCTCACGGTTGGCCAAACTGTAACGGTCAGCGTTCACATAAAGGACTAGGGACTTGACAGCTTAATGGGGATGTACAGTTCTTGTAGGGAAGGACCTACGTACAGAAGCGAGGGACAGTACCTGGTCCTTCCCACGTTAGTTTTCTGTGTTGTTGAAACTGAAATTGTGTTCTTTTCTATAGTATATAGTAAAATGTTTAGGGTCACATTTTTAACTTAACTTGTCTCTGTTTACCAGGAGAAGTAAGTGCTACGAGTCCCTAACATTTCCTGGTAAAATACAGGTATGATACAACCTGTATTTATACCTCCTAAAAATACTTGTTTCCCCTCTTAAGTTGTGTACCAAAAACATCCTATCAAATGTCCTATTTATATAAAAAATATAGATAATCATGGAATTTTTAAATTTGTTTGATTCCAAATACCTTTTTTATGTACATTTAAATATATCGATTGTTGGGTAGTAGATCACGTGACATTTATTAATTTTTTGCATCATCACATTGTCAGGTGGAACATAACGTGTGACCGGCTAACGAATGGAAAGGGCGTTTCTAAGCAATTTATCAAACTGCAGGTTTGTTGACTTATGTTCAGCTCTGGTAATTAGCAGAAACACCCACAGACACAGTAAACACGCGTGTAATAGGCTGCAATCAAACATCTAATCAGTGATAAGAGACTCGTTCCCAACACGTACTTTACATTGTCAGTGTTTATCGTGTGATGTTTAGTTTCATGGGGTCAATTTAAACTTCAAATTTAACATTCACATTGGCAAATTAGGAATGTTCGGCCGGAGCGGTTCCATACGGTTTGGTTATTTGATATATGTTTTTATCAGCAAAATCTGTTTCATTTTTTCTCTTTTTTTAAGTCATTTATGTATAAAAAGAATAGGTCCCAGGATTTACCCTTGGGGGACTCCTCGTGAGATTTATCTGGACTGTTCTATACATAGAAGAAATACTGGTTGTAAATATATTATTATCAGCCCTCGCTTGATTAGTTACCGGTTTATTCTCTACGCTTGCTTACCTTTCTCTCCATAGTTCTCTCTAAACCATCACGTCAAATCTAAGCGCAACCTGTTGCCGTTCTCCTACATAGCAAAATTATATAGTTTAGAAAACTACTTTAGTTTTATAATCCACTTTAGGTTGATACAAAGTAGTGCAATCATATCAGAGTTGGTAGAAATTACCTTAGACATTTCACAATGAAAACCAGTAGCTTTTGAATGAATGAATTTTGAATACCACTTTATGTGTATGGGTGGGTCATTACCACTGTACGTGTATGGGTGGGCGGGTGGGTCAATACCACTGTACGTGTTGGGTGGGTGGGTGGGTCATTACCACTAAATGTATATGGGTGGGCGGGTGGGTCGATACCACTTTATGTGTATGGGTGGGCGGGTGAGTCATTACCACTGTACGTATACACCATACGGATGGACGTGTAATTTCAAAATGAAAGTAGCAGGCTTTTGTGTCGTGTTTGTATCGGTTCAAGAGTTCTTGGAAAACCACTGGGAGATTTAAATTGAATTGAATCGGAACCTAATACATGAATGACCGAGTCTGCAGTTTGAATAGAATTATGTATGTCCATAAGTATGAGTGTTGGAGAGAATTTTTAGCCAGGTATGTCCAAGTGACAATGTTTAAGTTTTCCACTTTACTTTATTGTGAGGTTTGCAATGCAATTTAACAATTATTTACTGCAATAAAGATAATCTATTCTTTAAATACTGTAATTTTACAGTTTTATTAGCTACTAGTTATATAGATATAAAAATAAATTACACTATCCATATAATATATTTAAGTACAATAAGCAAATATTCTATTGCTTTTAATGGTAAGCAAGTTTAAGACACATTTTATCTGTTTGTAAAATAGAGCTCGTCCCGTTCTGTTATTGTTAAACAATAAGCTTAATTAAAGTGGCTTCCGAATCACGGCACAAGGGTAAAGTTCACGGTGACACCGGGAATCGAATCATAGTCGGCTTTCAATCCTCAGCTCCTTTCATTTAAGTATACACTTGAAGATAGCAATTGAAAATCATATAATTGCAGTCGCTCCCTCACAAACTTATCACGCTTCAATTAAAAACTAAACAGAGTTCCCAGCAAGATCGAATTATAAATAATCTGCGTGGGCCACCACATATGTTAACGTTCGCAACCAGTTGTGCTGCCAGCTAGGAATGCCTCATCTACGAGTAGAGTTAATCACCAACCTGCTGCGTACTTCTCTAAGTTCCAAATTAAGATATCGGGGAACATACGGCGCGGCGTGGTAACTCAAGAGAAACTAGATTGCATTCACGATGCAGCCAGATGTACAATCTGAAAATGCATTCATTATTACTATTGGCCTGCAGGTATCACGAGCTGTTCGATCGCCTCGTCCCGACCACAGCCACAGGATGTATATTTTAACATTTCCATTACAAAGTATTACTTACTCCTTCTCCTCCAATTGTTGATTTTGTCATCTCTACAACAGCTGATGTTAAGTTTCTTTTTTCACTACCTTAACCCGGCCATACTTTGCTGTGTTGGACTGGTGTTAACTTTTAGCGAACAGCCTTTGCTTCGCTACGAGTGGGTCTCTACACTTCCTTACCCTTCCCTCCGTGGTTCTCTCTAAACCAAACACAATAAACTCACTAAACCAGCTCAGCCTGCTGCCGTTCTCCTCCAGAACAAAGTTTCATAGTCTAGAAAACCCTGTAAGTCTATTTTAGGAGGCTGCAACAAAATACCTTTAAAATTACAAAACGAAAACCACATTAGTCCAGGTTTTGTGTCATTTTTATTATATTTTTGTTTGTTTCTATTAACTGTTTAGATAAATTATGAAACGAAATAATTGCCAATTTTTACACGTTGTTCTATAGAGAATAAATATAAAAAAATACGTGTAATTAATTATAAACTCTCAATACATCATTTTGATAAACGTCAAACATAACAAATAACATGTTTATTTATGTACAAAACAGCTGTTAATAATTTACTAAAAAGTCAACCCAATGTTATCCTTATGAAACAATCTTTTAGGGGTGATTTCTACCCCTTAGAGGAATTTTACTAAAATGAAAATACTTTAGTTTTCCTATTTAGCCTACAAAAAAACATTTGTACCAAATTTCAGCTCTGTATAATCACGGGAAGTGGGAGAATTAGTGATGAGTGAGTGAGGGCTTATTTTGTACAAAGAGATTGGTCGTTAAAACAATAAATGTTGTAATTTACAATTGTTTATAAATAAAACACCATGTGGTAACAGTAATACACTTACAGAATATGGCAGAATACAATATGCACTTAAATCAGCTGGTCACATCTAACATTTTCAGCACTGTTATATATTTTCATTTATGAAATGTAGGGAACGTTTGAAATGCCCTTCCCGTTTACAATTTTAGGAACTTAATATATAGAAACTTAATTTTATGTAAATGCAATGTTTTCTAAAATGTCAAATGAATCCATCCACTACTTTTCAACTTTTGTGTACAAACACACGAAAATTTAGTATGTGTGGATAAGAATTACTATTCTGATTTCCTCGAAATGGATTGTGAAAACGTCAGTAGTATTTTATTTAAATTAAAATAAATATTTTCACAGGCAAGCTAATTGAGTGTTAATATACAAATTTTAATATATTTTGAAATGTTGCATTTTTCTGTATATAAATTTATTTAATACTGGAAAGTAAAGTTAATGATGTACATGTCTCTACTCGTATCATTCACCAGAGAATTTTAAACCAGCCATATCTCAACCCTTGGTGTATAGACCTAAATATACTAGAACACTGCAGTATTCTGAGCAATGTACGGGCAACAATCTTACTTATATAAACAATCAAATCAAAATTGGAACAGCTAATATATATTAACAATTTTTTAGTTATAAACATTATTATTTTAACTTGTGTTTTTATTATTTTATGGTCAAATCGATCTTCTTTCTAGCCATTAATATTTAGGAAATATCTTAAATTAAATTTTTATAGGCAATATTTAAGTGGTTTGCTCAACACCAAAATGGTGAAAGGTAATTTTTATTTTTTCAGTAGGTAGGTTTTATTTTTTATCGACTCCGTAGGTTATCGAATACCAATTACCGAAACATAAATCGATTACTAAAGCAAATGATCTGAACTAGTACTAATTATTGACATATATACCAATTATATAAAAAGGAAATACTTCAATTATCGTAATTTATATAGTTTACTGAAACAAATATCGATGACCGAAAAAACATAAATGACATAAACAAACAGCAGCTATCGAAACAAACATTGATTATCGAATGCATACGAAGTTTTAACATATCTTTAATGTATTTTTCCTTTCAACTGTTTTCACCCCCTCCTAATTCATTTCACTCCATCTTGCCCGCTACAGTCGAGGAGGGGGTGGCGCCCAAGGACTCGACCGCGGACCTGAGCTGGCAGTCGGTCAGCAGGTAGGGTCAGCGACCTTGGTCGTGTACCCGCTCAAGTGTGGGAAGGCAGGACTGTGACGAGCATGGACAGTTGGGTACAAGTGACCATGGAGGAGTCATACACGAAATGTCATACTGAATGAAATTGCCCGCATACATTCTGATACATCAAACGTAATACGTTATTTGTCATAATGACTTGCGTCAATGCTATTAATAGCAATACACTTTTAGTTGGTTTACAATTTTTTTTAACTGCTTATAGTTTTAGAATTCAAGCAGAGGGGAGAGAGTGTTATAAATTGGGAGTCCTAAATACGAAACCCCACTCTTGTCTCTTCAGTTCTTATTTGAATTCCAACTGAAACATAGAATTTCGGCGAGAAGCACTGAGAAACAAGCTATCACAGTTTTCCCTTTAGATAAATAACTAGGCTGGTTTCGTAGCAAGATCCTATGAACCAAAGATGCCATCTCGATCTCAGCTGCCTCCCAGATGGCCACATGGCGAAATTCAAGTATTTCTGCTTACTACACACAAATCTAACTGCACGAATTGATTGTGTTTCATAGCTTATGCAAGATAATACAATTTTTTTCTGTCAAATCATTAAAAAAAAACATGTTATATTTTTACGTATTGAATAGCTTGAACTTTGTTTAAAATACACGAATGAAAAATCTTTTGTTTGATGAATAAAAGATTGTCACACTGAATTCACTAATAAAAACTTATCACTCAAAATACGAGTACCGTAAGGACTAAATAAGAAAATTTTTATCGGAATTCACTAAAGGAAATTGTCATAGTTTGTTATATTTCTAATAATAAATTAAATAAATTAGTAATGCTGATATAATTTTATTCTCGTTTGTGATGCTCGGGAGATACTCTTGGCAATTAAAAGGTGGAATCGCATATAAAATACAGGATTCTTAAACAATCAATAAAGCGCATCCCATAACAGTGTACTGCTCGAATAGTATCTCAGTTAATAGTAATATAGTGTTAAAGAATATAAAAACTGAATTTTGACTTTGTATTAAATGTTTCTGCCTCTCTCTACTCAAGAGCTATCACAGTATAGTTGATTTATACAGAAGCACAGAAAATAAAGAAACAGTGGTTACATTCAATAGTGCGCTGAATGTATGTCGAGTTGTTCTCCAGTTTTCCATGTGGATGACAACGCCAGCACCTTGTCAGTCCCACCCTTATTACAAGACTACTATCACAAGAGGCAGAGATATACATACATACGGCACTAGAGGCAGGGACAACTACCGAACTGGTCTACTGGTCGTCATAGAACGGTAGTCTATGAACGCCTGCCTTCACAGATGGGCGTTCGTATAGTCAACAGGTTACCAGAATTTATCAAAAGTGCTACAACGCCCAAGGCGTTCAAGAGTCGTCTCAAGTAGTTTCTTTCAAAACAAGCATTTTATAGTATAGACGAATTCTTTGCACATAACTAGGAGGGGGAAAATAAATAACATTATAACACAAGTGAAGTTGAAGAGGTTCAATTGGCGATGAGTGGGAATTTGGGTGTCTGTCAATATATGTATGTTTGAAAGGGTGAATTGTTAGAATGGATGGAAAATTATAAAAAAATATGACTTTTGCAATACAATGTTTATAATTGTCCTAATGAAATAAAAGTTTTATTATTATTATTACTCAAAAATCGTTAAGGATAGACTACGTAATTGTTACTATAGATGCGTAAAGATGTAAATGAGCTGTAATCTATTTATTACCGCCATTGAGGCGTTCATTGCGGCCCTGTTTCTTTTCTTTGTGACAAGAGAACATCTGTTATTTCCAAAACACACTTATTTCGCCCAATCGTCAATTATCTGGCAATAGATTATATTCATCATAACATGTTAACTCCGTAAATATCTATACAAGTTTAAATATAGGTTCAAAGATACAATAACAAAATATTTATTAGAAGAATATAAATGAAATGTGAAATGTCAGCTATATAGGCCTATAAAGCTTATAACCAAAACAAAATGAAATAGAAAAAATAAAACTTTTTAAAGTAGTAATTTTTGTCCAAAAGTAAAATAAAACGAAAGATTGGTTTTATATCACAATAACAACCTCTTATGATCACGTTACTGACAAATACAAAAAAAGGAAAAAATTTAACAGAAAAAAACAACTAAGTTCAACAATGGACTTAAATTAATTATATGATTTACTAGCTGTACCCGCCCGCTTCGCCGGTCATAATATTGAGTTTGATTTAGAACCTAATAGCTGAAAGAATTCGAGCATTTTTGCTTCTTCTACCAATATTAGGAGGCATGTCATAAAAAGTAAACTGCAATACAAATAATTATTTATTTTTTATTTCCACGTTTCACCACATGTTTTAATTACCGAGGAAAAAAGGTTAACACCAAATACAGATCACCTGATCAAGTAAAAGTAGTGTGTGCTACACTCTCAAGGTGAAATGTAGAACTACAATAAATCAAAACATATACAGTACTGTTGTTGTGAGAACTTCAATCTGCTTATGGCATGTGAAACTACATTAAACCACACAGTCATATGTTTTTTGTAAACAATTCAGATTCTCCATTGGAATAACATGGGATCTTTAGGAGCCCGTGGGGCGGAACCCTGTGGACGGATCTGCATCAAACTTCACAGAAACCATCTCGGGAGTATACAGGACAACATCCTAAAGTTTCATGGCGATCGGTTGGATGGTTTGGCAGCGCATAAACTTCAAACATATATACAAACATCCTCTTTTATAAATATAGATATACAAACATCCTCTTTTATAAATATAGATTCCGATTTTAAGCACTGCTTGTTAACATTTTTAGCAGTATAGGACCTGGTAGTTAGACAAATGTTGGAAAACCGTTTCATGTATTGTTTAATATTTATAACTTAACTCAATAAAAGCAGTGTAACTATGTTCGATATTTTATATGTTTCCATACTAAAGATACAACTTATATTCATATTAAAATATTCACGCTATCAAGATTCGTAAGCGTAAGGTATATTATATAATATTTATTAACTTAAAATCTCAAAAATATGAGAGTAAAATAGGTTAGAAGCAAGTCCACGCAAATAATCTAGATGACAGAGAGTTAACGATAGTTAGAATAAGAAGTTTGATGTCAGTTGTTAGAAACGACTCTTTTTGTTATGTGACGCTAAAATGCAAAACGTATAATATAAGTATGAACGCCTGTAATGATTGATGATGAATTAATTATTGAGAATATTATATTTTAACGGTTGACAGTGTTTTGATTTTTTAACGCCATATGATATTTTATTAGTAGCGGTATGTTAAGTGGCCTGTGTTTGATTAGTTCTTGGCAAAATGCCTCGTGAGTCAGTGCAGTGACGTCATGTGGTTACCGACCTAGCTATACAGATTCTTAAAGAATGAAGGTATTTCCGGACCGAAACATTTCCACTTAGTTTGTCAAATGTCAGAAATGTACGTGGCGCTGAGTTTTTTTTTTTTTTTTTTTTTTTTTGATATTATAAAAGCCAATTTTGGTGGACTTAACATTTCTTAACGCTTTAATAGCACACTCAACCCTGGTTTTCGATTAGTGATTTTAAGTGATAAACGGTTGATATAAATTTCATGAATCGTACGTAGATTTTCCAAAGTAGGTAACAGTGCAATTGTCTAATAAAGTTATAACCACAATGAAATGGTTTTTGTTTATTAATGATAGAATTACATGTGCTTCTATGTGTGATTTAACGTGTTCCGAAAACAAATCCATCGCAGAAAACATGTCAAGGTTCATTCAATTTTGCGTTCAAGGACAAAGCACAGTTTCTAGAATTAAAATAAAGTTTTAAATATAATATTATAATGTTATCTTGTCTTATTTCAATAGGTTTAAAATTAATAATGAATTGATGTATTTGACATTGCAAATGTTGTAGAATTTAAGCTTATAAAACATATTTAGCATCATGTATTCAAGAAAATTAATAGAATAAATATCGCTGATGGAAAGCTGATAGTAAACCTGCTTGGCATTTACAAAACTATTTAATGCATTCTCCTAAAATCATCATATCAAGCAAATTTAATTGTTGCCTATTATAAAAAAGGAACTAAAAATACTCCATATAATTACAGACATATCGTTATACTACTCCGTTTTCAAAAATATATTTACGAATCGTAACAAACTCTAGCGAGTAGCCTATTAAAAAGATCAGTGGTTTAGGAAACAAATACGCAGTTATAGATGAGACTATCAAGCTAGTCGATTCCAACAATAGGCAAATCTCTCGGATGGTATTTCGGTAAACCGCAGACACGGTTGGGGAGGTTTTGCTGGCGGGGCGATGAAGCGAGTAGGGACGGTCTGGCGAGCAGAGAACTGGGACTGAAGGCCGTGCCACATCCCCGACTGTCTCTGTTCCAGATCGCCGTCCCTGTGGTCCCCTGGTGGTGTGAGAGGACATGGTGTTGGTTGAGTAATTGATCTGAAGTAAATAGAGGATAGTTTACATATGTACATATTGACAGAACCTATATGAAACACTTCAAAGACTTTCTGTTGGGTGAGTAATGGACCAGTAAGAGATAATTTTTATAATTTTGACTTATAAAATGTGTTGAAATTGTAAAAAAGACAACATATGATTGTTTATTTTCCTATACAAAACATCAGTCTGAGTCCCATGTCATCTCTTAACATTTTTGAAACATTTGTTTTTGATCGAAATAAAGACTGATTTTTGAATCGTTTCACTTCACGGTGAACACTTGACAACAAATGTTGCGAAACATACTGATTTTTTAAGACGTTTTAGGGATTATTTCAACTAAATATTAAGTCAACTTTTATTTATTATTATATTAATATAAATATAATATATTAATATTATTATTAATATTATATTAATAATATAATATTATTGTATTAATAATAATATTAATATAAAATATTAATATAATATAAATATTAACTAAATAACGCAGTTGTCAAAGCTTCGAACTACGAAATCCGATATAGAAAGAATCTCCAACAATATGTACGTTGATGTACGTTCATGTAGTTGGTGGGGAAAGTTTTACTATTAATTTTTCAAGAAAACCAAACTAATTGTACATACAATATCCTGATAGTATTGTAATCGTTTGTGAGGCTAATATTGGAGTAAATAAGAATGACTGAAATTTCAACAAGGGAAGGGAATATTTGCAAATACTATATATATTGATTATTTAGGCGTAAACTGTTCTGCCTGATCCTAAGATTAATGCAAATTAACATTTACGTCCTCTGTATAAGCAGAACCACAAAATATATCATCGGTGTACCAGCTATAAACAGTTCATCATTCTGCTTCGCAAGGTAATTAATATTTAATTAATATACAAATACAACGGTTTCTAAATAATCAATGTAACTTCCATAAATAGCTTCCGCTCATTTGTTGGCTAAATAATGAGAGTCTGCGACAAGGTAGCGGAGTCATCCAATTTCCTGCCGGTAGTACAAGATATTAATGCGTGTTAATTCATCCAAAACGTTTTGATCACTGCACATAATGGCACTAAGATGATCATTACTTCCATCAAACACAGGTTACTGCTAAATAGCTACAGATGTTTTAATTAGCTAAAACTATGGCGAACAAATACGTTCTGTTAATTATAGACCTATCACCATTTTGCACCGAATTTCCAAAATAAATAGCGAGGGTTTACAACGAACAAATACGTTTTGTTAATTTTATACCTATCGCCATTCTGCACCAAATTTCAAAAATAAATAGCGAGGGTTTACGACGAACAAATACGTTTTGTTAATTTTATACCTATCGCCATTCTGCACCAAATTTCCAAAATGAATAGCGAGAGTTTACGACGAACAAATACGTTTTGTTAAGTATAGACCTATCGCCATTCTGCACCAAATTTCCAAAATAAATAGCGAGGGTTTACGACGAACAAATACTTTTTGTTAATTATAGACCTATCGCCATTCTGCACCAAATTTCCAAAATAATTATCGAGGGTGTTCTTTTTTTTCTATGACTATATAATAATAATTTCTAATACCCGTTTAGGAATATAGGTGAAATAACGGTCGTGATTGTCGTGATAGGTCGTAAATTTAATACGCTTCCTTTACACGTGTAAAATGTGCATGTGTCAAATTACAACACTTACATTTCAACCTATCGTTGAAGCGATGCAATTAATGGAGTGATAAAACTGGTAATTGACTGTGTGAAAATCGTTAACAACGAGATATTAAGCGTGTATTTTGTCTATTTATATGCAATATTCTAAGATGTTTTGTAGTCTATCAACTATAAAATAGCTATTAGTGTTGTAATTTACTAAACATAATTACTGAGTACATAGCTCTTGGCAAAAGAAAACAAAAGTAGATCATGTACATAGTTCTGTAGTCATAGTGTTAAACAGACTTCCCACCCATCCTACGGATATCCAGTTACACGGACTCTATCCCCATCACGTACTCATTACTCTAACAGTAATTACTCTGACTTTGTTGATCCCTCCTATTGATAAAGAGGTCTAAATATTGGTAAACCTCCCATCAAATCTTTGTCAATAGCATGACTAGTTTTAATTTTACATCATCTTTAATTAGGCCTATTATCGCGATAAGGACGTACACATATGTCAAAATCATTTAACGTTTCCAAAATTGATATTAATATTTGAGAAAAAATTTTCTGTTAACTTTACTTTTTTTAATAGCACACATTACCATCTAACTGGCATTTTGGTTTGAGAATTATGGATAAATTTCATTTCGGTTCAGTTTAATTTTTAGGGGGTTTATCCCTATATAGCTTTAATAACTTATTGCAGCAATGTTGGAAATTTACATATTGTTAGAGATAACTATATTGCACGGTTGCTATTATGAGAGTACAGACAATTTAACCTTTTGTGGTATTCAGACTGTAGGATATGATCGGAGTAAAGCAGTGAACACATTCAGCTTCATGATTTTAAGCATTTGTTTTCTTCATTTTTAGCTAATTACAATAAAATAGGTTGAGAAACAATCGGAAATGTTTTAATTGTCTTATTAAGTTAATTGTTTAATGTGCCTTCGGTGTTTTGGGTGAAAGCATAATTAATTTGTATTCACATAAATCATGCTGAAGTTTAATAAAAAATATATTTTTTATAATTTCGTTTGAAAAGTGTTAGAATTACTATTAAAAAATCAATAATGGAATATTGCTTAAAAACCTACAAGTAAGGAGTACCAACTAAGATATATATGATTGATTGACCTTTGAATCTTAGACTTTTCGAAGAGGAAATAATACATTGAATAAAGCAGAGGAAAGCGCCTTCACAGGGTGAAATGCAATTTGAATGCAGTACCTAAATCACCTACTCTGATTTCTGAAGGCGTCTGATTAAAAATTATACCGATACAGTTGAAGGAAACGAACTGGCAGTTTCTTGTAACATTATAAGATTATTTTCAAGAAAATTTATTAGTTCATAGCATACCTTATATATTTTACATATCTATCTGAACGCGTTTCTTTCATCTCTACGATCTTTTATAGAAACACCCGGTTTTCAATAATTCCCATTCGTGAAACCACTATTATACAACAAATAATTCACAATGTCCGCTTACCGACTTAGAAATAATCTGCCCGACCACATCATAGGCGTTGTTGAGCGTGCTCGGTTTCTGGGCGTTGCACAGTCCTGAGAGTAAGTTGATGGCAAGGTATGAATGTCGATTAACGCTTTTTATTACTACTTAATTTTTCCTGTGTTTATCAACTTCGTTTTTTCCTTTATACTTATTAAAATTTTAATTTTATATATTTTTAACAGTACATTTAAAATATATTAATATTTATTTGACTAGTACATCTGCTAACTATAGATAATTTATTCAGCTTATTGTGTTTTAACATGATTGTTGTGGTTGTTATTGTTGGTTAGGTGTAAGAGGTGACTTTGCCATTTGTACACTTTGTCAATAAATTCATTTTTCCTTTCATTTCATCTTTTCCAAAGCCGTATCAGAACGTATCTTTTCAGCAGCTTGAAATAATATTAAATACAGTCCGTAAGTTATGATCATGGACAATTATCTGAAATGCAGCATTTAATATTGCTTTTAATTTTAACAGTCGTTTTGCAGTATTTATTTATTTATTTTTTTTTTAATCCCTCAATACATCTCATAGTTCTTACTAGCCCCAGGGGCTGTAGATAAATGTTAAGTTGTCCATGAGTTAACGTATAATCTTTACGATTCTTATACAAACTATCACAATTTTGAGTTCTTGTTCTTCAGTTTTGGATAATTTTCAATTCATCAGTCGACACGCCCTTGAACTTCAGGTGAAACCATTCATTATACACGTTGCGTCAAAATACGTGTGAACGTGTAGAGTGGGAGGGCCACCACTCAGATGACGCTAATTATCGGTCCCCCTACCCACCCACACATGAATTGACGTCATCACACGTTAAGGATTGACTATAGATATAAGAAGATTGTCCGCTCAAAGAAGTCCGATGAGTCCGGGTTTCCTTTTCGGTGAAATTAGTTCATGTTCTGTTTTAACAGCGCTAGCTGTGTCCCCTTATCTCTCTTCATCACCACTCTCTGTCTTTCTCCAGCACACACTGAAGTGACTAATAGGTGAGCTACTAGTACGCCAAATAGTCGGCCGAGCGCTTATTTGATAACAATCACCGTTAGATGGCAGCACAGGTCTTATAGTTAATGGTTTTATGAGTTCAAAGAATACTGATGTACATGGAATGAAAAGTGTCATAAAGATATCTAACGGTGCACAGTGGGTGTGATGTATAGTTTACATGAATTATACTACATTCAAGTAAATTATACATGAATTTATTTCATTCTTCATTGAAATTGGAGAGGACTTTTTCAAAATTCTTCAACATTTTTTTGAATCTCAAAAAAAATTTCAAAAATCTTCAAAAACAAATCTTCAATCTTCAAAAATAAAATGATTTAGGAAATTTTGTAAATTACAAGTATAGACCACGTGAATTGGCTCCCTGCTGAGATGCTGGACTTCCTATAATCGTGTTTCCCTGGAAATGGTAACGCGCAGTCCAGTGATGTTGGCGTGAAAACACGTCCGCAGGTGTACGCGTCATAACCATCAACGGCGACTCAGCGATGATATCTGGGAGGCACTGGTGATGGCATCAAGATCTCGTGTGATAACGCTGATTCAATGACCACTGAACAAGTTTATCGTGAGCCTAGAGCCTCTGCTAACACCTATATTGAAGAAGATAGAAGGAAGTTGTAATAAGGAGGTAGGCAGCTACAGGTTTGTAATTACGTTCTGAGGGGAACGAGGAAGGGCGTCATAGTCTCTGCTGTTCTTTAAATTGTTTAATTGTCATGGCAGCCACAGGTTTGTAATTACGTTCTGAGGGGAACAAGGAAGGGCGTCATAGTCTCTGTTGTTCTTTAAATTATTTAATTGTCATGGCAGCCACAGGTTTGTAATTACGTTCTGAGGGGAACAAGGACGGGCGTCATAGCCTCTGCTGTTCTTTAAATTGTTTAATTGTCATGGCAGCCACAGGTTTGTAATTACGTTCTGAGGGGAACAAGGAAGGGCGTCATAGTCTCTGCTGTTCTTTAAATTGTTTAATTGTCATGGCAGCCACAGGTTTGTAATTACGTTCTGAGGGGAACAAGGAAGGGCGTCATAGTCTCTGTTGTTCTTTAAATTGTTTAATTGTCATGGCAGCCACAGGTTTGTAATTACGTTCTGAGGGGAAAAAGGACGGGCGTCATAGTCTCTGCTGTTCTTTAAATTGTTTAATTGTCATGGCAGCTACAGGTTTGTAATTACGTTCTGAGGGGAACAAGGAAGGGCGTCATAGTCTCTGCTGTTCTTTAAATTGTTTAATTGTCATGGCAGCCACAGGTTTGTAATTACGTTCTGAGGGGAACAAGGAAGGGCGTCATAGTCTCTGTTGTTCTTTAAATTGTTTAATTGTCATGGCAGCCACAGGTTTGTAATTACGTTCAGAGGGGAACAAGGAAGGGCGTCATAGTCTCTGCTGTTCTTTAAATTGTTTAATTGTCATGGCAGCCACAGGTTTGTAATTACGTTCTGAGGGGAAAAAGGACGGGCGTCATAGTCTCTGCTGTTCTTTAAATTGTTTAATTGTCATGGCAGCTACAGGTTTGTAATTACGTTCTGAGGGGAACAAGGACGGGCGTCATAGTCTCTGCTGTTCTTTAAATTGTTTAATTGTCATGGCAGCCACAGGTTTGTAATTACGTTCTGAGGGGAACAAGGAAGGGCGTCATAGTCTCTGTTGTTCTTTAAATTGTTCAATTGTCATGGCAGCCACAGGTTTGTAATTACGTTCTGAGGGGAACAAGGACGGGCGTCATAGTCTCTGCTGTTCTTTAAATTGTTTAATTGTCATGGCAGCCACAGGTTTGTAATTACGTTCTGAGGGGAACAAGGAAGGGCGTCATAGTCTCTGCTGTTCTTTAAATTGTTTAATTGTCATGGCAGCCACAGGTTTGTAATTACGTTCTGAGGGGAACAAGGAAGGGCGTCATAGTCTCTGCTGTTCTTTAAATTGCTTAATTGTCATGGCAGCCACAGGTTTGTAATTACGTTCTGAGGGGAACAAGGAAGGGCGTCATAGTCTCTGCTGTTCTTTAAATTGTTTAATTGTCATGGCAGCCACAGGTTTGTAATTACGTTCTGAGGGGAACAAGGAAGGGCGTCATAGTCTCTGCTGTTCTTTAAATTGTTTAATTGTCATGGCAGTAATTGTATTATTTGTGCAAATTTTATATATCGTGTAAAACGACACCTTCCTTTAAATGAGAATATTCAATTGTCAATTCTCACGATCTAGGGATTGTCAATTCTCACGATCTAGTGTTATAATAATGATTTTTTACCTGATAAAAATTTAAGGCTGTAAGTGATAATATTTATGAACTTACGCCATTAAACTCTTTTTGACAGAAAAAAAATCTTAAGAAGAGTCTAATTTAACAGTAATTTATTTAAGTACGAACAAAATTAATGCCTTTCGTACTTAAATAAATTACTACTTAACGTTTCTCCTTTGAAATACCTTTTAAACATCGGGACAAGTACTTTTCAAAATATAATAATACTGGACAATTGTTTTCCAGATAAGAGCAGATTGTCAGTATTTGAAACATCTTGGATGGACCAAACAAAATTCTTTTGAGACAAGGACCGAATGCCAATTTTGGTCTTAAAATTGGCAGTGACATCAGATCCAACCAAGATGTGTAGCCTTGACAAGCAAAAGAGCTTCATCGCTGGATTTGGGATAGAGCGTTGTTAAATCCCAAGGGAAGAAGAATACTGCTTACAAAACGGGCCTTGATCACGAGTCACTCTCATTAAAATCCAAACAGAAGAAGAACGACTACCAAACGGATTTTCAAAAGCATGTAATTAATGGAACAGGACTCGCTCCTCTGTGAGGTACGATTCGATTTGTATTCATCGAAGTGATGCTTCCGCGTATCAACGGCCTTAACTAGCAAAACAAGACGGTAGTTGGACCTTAGATAAGATCGTCGACAACTGCAGCGCCGTGGGTGGCAGAGGAACAGAACTAATCACAGTCACATATCGCGCGTCAAGTCACATTCTCCTTGGGCCAACACGCACGAGTGAGGTGGGAACCGAGGTGTGAGAACCAAGGCAGGGCGCGGCCTCGGCACGCAACAACGTCGCCTGTATCTTGGCACTGTATCGGAATACACTTTCGACCTGATGGTGTCAGAATTGTAATTCTCCAGTGAGTGGAATATTAAAGACTGTTACGACTAGGAATTTGTTTTGGATTTCCGTGATTATTCGTAACGGTGTTAAATCAACCTCACCCCACTCATACACGTACAGTGAGTGACACCATCCGTTCATTCCGTTCAGTGATGATGAACATCCCACACACATGCAGTAATAATGACCCTCCCACCAACTCATGCTGATAGCAATCCTCCCACCTATCCCAAACACGAACAGTGACGATGACTCTCCATCCATTTTACGAACAGTGATGATGAACATCCCACACCACCCAAACAAGTACAGTGAAGACAACCCTCTCATACATCCTTACCCATTCAATGATAACGTTTCTAGATGTGTATGTCCCTTAAATTCCCTGCGTTACATATGTGTCAGAGCACGAAGCATAAAATAAACGCACCATAAAATATGTGTTAAAACGGGTGAGAGATTGTACTGTGGTCATAAAAACCAAGGATCGTGCGTTCGTATCCAGCTGATAAAGTGTAAGATGTCCTAGTCTGTTAATGAGTGGTGTAGGGCCCACCTTAAATAAACAGTGTTCAGCTTGGCGAGTTGATATTAATTATTTATATATTTCTTTTCATAAATTTTTTAATGTATTTAACTAAAGCAGGATCATGTAAATAGCTTACAGCATCAAAGGGGTAGTAATTAAGACAAATTATTAAAAATAAATTAAAAAATTACTAAATATAAAAATACGAACAAGATAATTAAAATATACAACTATACAATTAAAATTACTAATAATTTGGGGTTGTTTGGGTTTTGCTCCAAAAAATTAAGAGATTCAGGAAGCAAAGTTGACGAAATAAAGAACTGCCTACTACGAGAATAAATTTTAACGAGTTAAAGTGCTAGATTTGCAATAATTTTAATAAATCCTCTACTATCACCACAATTCCTACAGTCGACCAGTCTATTCAGTCCAATGATACTTATGTAGGCGCCGAGAATTGCAGCAATTATGAGTATGACTGTAAATAACTGTAATTGATTTTTTTTTTTTTTTTTTTTTTTTTTTTTTTTTTTTTTTTTTTTTTTTTTTTGTAAAAACTGATGTCTGGTCATATAAGAATCATTTTACGGCCATTTCTGTTTGAAACTATAGAAGTAGTACTTGCGGTAGTGTTAAGTCTTATGTGATTTGTTCTTTTTTTGTGGTGAGCATTTTAGAAATATTTTTTCATTTGTTAATTTCTGGTATAGTTACGTCATATGGTTTATCCTTATTGATATTACTTTTGTTACTATGATTGGATAGTGTTGTATATTTTATGTTGCTAAGCCAATAAGAAAATAATACTGACAGATCAGAGCTAATCTGAATATAAAAAAAAAAAACGATGAGGTAATTTTCTTTACTAGTTTCCATCCTTGATTGTTTGAGGGTAGAGCAAGAATAAAATTAAATTTAGGCTCTAATAATATACGTGCTATACAAGGTGTCACAAAATTCCCCCCTCCCATTTAACTTTTGAACGGAACGAAACAAACCAATATCCTTTGGGGGATAGTTATGTAATGACTAATTATAATTTTTGCGCTATATGAGAACTTAACTCCGTAACCGAAAATGAGGCGGGGGGTTGGGGGGTCAAGTCCAAAATTTCAAATGCAAACCCCCATTAAGTGACATCTGATTTTAAAGGTCACATAAAGAATAAATTAAAAATCATGTAATTTTAATTGATCTAAATTTGTTTTCTTTCTAAATAATGACCCTGTTGTTATCTTAAATTATATTATAATTTAGTTCTTAAGGCACTAATGGCACCGTGCTGTAGTCCAGGTAGTTGAGAAAAGTGTTGTGGGGATTATAGGCGATGGGTTCTATACTCAGTAATTTAAATACTTATACAGCATCCGCTCAGTGGTTGTCAAAGACTTGGGTGTCCATACTGGGCGGTGGTCAGGATTCGGATATTGTGTTGGGAAGAGAACTGAGTATTAGGCGTGTCATTAGCTAAATATCATGTAGGTCCCTTAGTTGTCCTTGGACTATTAATTAACGGCTCTTCTAAGGAACAGTCGACCTTTGGTAGTAACAATGACTACACTCGTTCATATACAACTAGAATCTACAGTTTCCGGTGACAACCGCGTCAAGGTACTATCTACAATATTTACAAGATGACCAGACGTTTCGCCCATACTGTGATGTGGCATCCTCAGTGGTTTCTCTGAGACTGAGTATGGGCGAAACGTCTGGTCATCTTGTAAATATTGTAGATAGTACCTTGACGCGGTTGTCACCGGAAACTGTAGATTCTAGTTATGACACCGGCCGCTTAAGCCTAAGTTCGTTCATATACACTTATTCCTTTCTCTTATTCACCCATATCTCTACGATCTTAATGAATATGATGAATGGTGATAATAAGTCAGCTACCGGTATCAAACCTATAGAATTTTGTCTCTCTCCCCCCTCCCCCGATTATTTAACCCCATAGCTCCTCGCACTCTCACCTTGATTTGGCTGGCAATAAAGACAGTTCTGCACGGAACTCGAACGCTATGCGTGTAAAGACGTGTGATGAGGCAGCGGCACGGTACAAAGGGGTATTATTTTACGATTGCCGAGAGTATACGCTACTCTGCTTTCTTTCCGCTCCATATTAGTAACGCGCTAATCCATCCCGCGTTCCCGATTCCTTAAAAGAACTCACTCGGAGAAAGGGGTAAGTATCCTGTTGTCACGAACGGTTCCTGGCCAACGAGCCAAAAAGGGAAATTCCCGATCGGCGAAGCACTAATTGTCCGACTCTAATGACACCTTGCGAAGGGGAAACGGCTCGGACAATGCCAAAACTGCGGTATGAGTTTCGCAAACTTTCGCCAAAACCTGGGTCGTGAGTGGTGCCTTGCATACATTAGTGGTAATGTATAGCTACGCCGGTGATAACTTTATCCGCAGGTCATGGGGTGGACTCGCCTTACATCCGCGACGCCTCGACCTCCTACGGTGGAGAATATCAACATCTGGAGAGTCTTCTTCTTTTTAATTTGGAGTTTGCCAAATTCTCGGAGAGGTCTTCTTCCTCTTCCCAGGTGGAGTTTGTCAACATGTCTTGAAAATCTTCTTCTTCTCGGTAGAGTTTGCTAACAGCTCGGAGAGTCTTTTTACTATCGGTGGAAGGTTCCAGCATCTCGAAGGGTCTTTCTCTTCACGGTTAAGTTTGCCAACAACTCGAACAGTTTTTTTATTCTCGGTGGAGATTTCAAGTATCTCAAGAGTTTTCTTATTCTCGTTAGATTTTGCTAACAGCTAACATTTGTCAATGGTGTTCAACAAAAAAGAACTACAATTATATTGATATAGTAACAACAAATGTAGTGCTTTCCATTTTTTTCAGGTTCATGTTGGTAAGATTAGTTAAACTTTTTATCTGTAATTACAAGATACCTATTTACTCATCTAATGTTATAGTTTTAGCTTTTAAGTATGAAATTTAACAAATTACCATTATTTATAACTTGGGCACTTGATTTAGTTAAAACTATCAAATTATTTGGTAAAATAACACATCCTAATTATGTGTTATTTTTTCTCCAAGTATTGTGACGTTTTCTTTTAAAAATTCCTCGTTTTTATTTGATGACTATTTAAAATGTCAACCTAAAATTCCCATTAAATGGGCTAATAGCACCAGGCTGACCTTAAATTTGACTTCGAAAGCTAATTAATGGGTGCCGATGTAGCTATCGGTTTCAATCCACATTCCGGCATAGTTGGGGGGTTGTTCACCCCCTAGAGGAGTCGATGACCTCCACAACTCGCAGAAGGTGAGACATTACAAAGACAATAATTACCAGATCTTACTGACCGGCCTCAAGTGATCGCTCGATGTCCAACTATCAGTAGTCTTTGTTCAACGTGACATGGCAGAGGTGAAGGCCGAAGACAAAGACGACCTCTAAACACCTCGGCGTCATTACCAATTATACAACCACTGCCTCCTTGATCTTGACTGACTCACTGACGGTGACGGTGTCTGATCACAGTGGCAACGGACCATCTCAGCTGACACAATAGTCTCATTGTCTGAGGCAGATTGGCTCTGATCACCAGGTCAGCAGATCTCGTACTGACGCCTCACTAGAAAGGCCTTTAGATATAATACTTGGAATACTTTTAAGTTAGAAGCATCGACTAAACCAGTATATATATATATATATATAAAATACGCAGAGCAAGTTGCCATATTGGATCTACAAAATTAAACGAAAATATTCAAACTTTACGTGGCAAATATATACTCATAAAAAACATTACAAAAAATACACATCATAACAAATTATAATATTATATTGAAAAATATATTTAAAAAATTGTAAATCGTCACATCAATTTAAAGTGTGTAAAGTTACTTTTGAAATCACTTTTGAATTTAAAAAAATCATTTATCATGAAATAAAAATTTAACATGTCCACACAGTTATTTAAATTAAACGACTATGTTACAAATTAGATTTTTTTTTAATAACGAAAACATGCTCTTTTATATGCTATTTTTATTTATGGAATACAACATCACTCAGATGCCTTTCTTCGATCTCCACACAGGTCTCCCGTATTTCCCCATTACTCTACTGATCATAGGCATCGGTATAGCAGCAAATTAATTCCTAATGCATTTATCCGTCTATAAAACGGTGTTATATTTGTAGCAAACACTTTACTCTTCACGTAACTCCACAACCACAAATCGCAAGCACGTCGGGCGATAGGCAGGCCATGCTTGGATCACTAAAGCGAGATATGAGCTGTCCTGTCTTGTAAACCATTTTTAGACAAACTGGCGGGAACCATACAGAATGCATTCCAATACCTAGATCTTACAATATGGGAATTTAAAAGCTCAGAATCATGTTAATATATCGTTTTTCATTCACACCAATTGTATCATTTTTTTTTCTTAATATTGCCCGATTACTCCAAAACCTGCAACACCGCACCATAAAGTGACTCTTCCGTTATGATTCGTTGATGAATTTCTTTGAGATCATCTCTTGACCGGTGGCGACAAGTAATTTTGAGTGTTAACATTTGCTGTCAACTCAAAATGAGCTTCGTCAAACATTACCTAAAATTGCAGTATGCTTTCTTAACGAATTATTTACAGTAGTCTTTGACTGAAAGTTATGCGAACCCCTGGATCTGTGTCATGGGGCTTTTGCACGATTTTTATCTGGTAGGGATGCAAGTTCAAATCGGAATGTAAATTTCTATGCATACTTGCTCTTGAAACTGCGAATGCAAAAGACTGTCTCCTAGCTGATCGTTTTGGGCTTTGAAGCTCTGCTTCATGCACTCTTTCAACATTTTCATGTGTACGAACAGATTTAGGCCTACCAGTTGATTTCATTTTTAATGCAGATGCAGTGTTTCTAAAATTTGAAACCCACCTGTAAATGGTGTTCCAATAAGGAAAAGGACCATTTAATAGAACATGAAAAGTGTTACGAATATTTTTTTGTGTATTAGTTACAAACTCAATATTAAAAAAATATACTTAATTGAAAAAGGCACGGTGTTGAACCGTCCACTGATTCATGTTTACTAAACATGATTCATGTTGGCATATATTACCAAACTTTACAACAATTTCATCTATAAATAAAAGAACAATATATAAACAGCTGTTTAAAAAGTTGCAGGTATTATTGGACCACCCAGTAGCGTAATATGTTGATGAGTATATTAATGAACAATTAACACTTAAAAAGTGAATCCATTAGTAAGTGTTATGCTCTTTTTTCAAACGATGCAAAAACCCTATTTTTACGACAAATCGTTAGGGTGCCACTTTACCGTTGCTCTTATGGGATATAAATCTAGAATGGCGACGACTTCTGCCATACTTCTAATTGATAGACCTAGAGATAAGCTAGTGTACAACACCGTAAAGAGCGTGACTCGGCCGTTCTTCACGACTACGAAAGCAGATTTCCATCAGGGTTTCTCTATTACGAGGGAAATTATCAACGTCCAGTCATTAGAAAACCTTTAACGGCAGAGCTTTCTCTCATGATCCATGGTGGTATATTCATTACGTTTTAAATGGGCGTACCTCAAGGGTGCATACTGGTGCCATAACTGTTTGCGATCGTAATGTTTTTCTTTATTAGCTCTGAACAGGTTTTGAATATGCGTTTTATAGGTAAAACAATTTGTTTCACGCCCTTTCGTGTATTTTACAAAGTATTAAACGCCTGTTTGATAGACTTTGAGTGAGAAGAAAGAAAATACGAAACCCATTAGCAATTGTTTTGAGTCGGGAGTGTTAGTGATGCATGTCTGTAACAAACACGATCAGATTATGGCCATCCGAGGGAAACTGGGAAATAATGATGTGGGAAAACAAAACGGGGAAAGGTAAACAAAATCATGATTTCTTATCCTTGTGATCCTCGTGCTTAGTGGATACGACAAAAACTATAAATAGGGGTTTACTTTACAAGAGTCCGTTCAAAAAAAATGTTTTTTTTTCTAATAAAACTTCACTTAGTCAATATAACTAAATGGGATACTACTTGATGTTACTGTCCATTAAAAAACACAATGGGGGTTTTCTTAAACAAATTAACCTTACCAGTTCACACGGGCCTTTAGGCCTGTGCACAAACTTTATTCAACAAGTGAAATACCGACCGTTAGTTCATTTGGGAATTCAGACCTTATACCTTGCCCGACCACAATCTAAAGAGAGCCACACAACCACAACGGCTCTTTATTAAACAACGCCACGATTCAAAAACAAAATAATTTTGACAAATTTCACCAATATTAAACTACTGAAAATACTAATTACAAAACATGTTAAGAAACTTCACAATCAATCGTTTTCTAATACTACAAACAGTCTCATTTTCACGAAGAAAATTTATTTAAGGAGAAATGTATAATAAGTTTATGTTCATGGCATTTCCTTATTAGTTGATTTAATAATATTTATTTTATCTAAATTTCGTCCCTCCAATTATCATAGCAGGCATTTAAGTCCAGTTTATTTACAATCCTTATTATTTAGTTTAAATATTTTCAATAATAATTCGAACACTGCACATATCTACAAGATCATGAAAGTCTGATTATTGTCAAACTTTTATGGTTAATAGTCTGCTACATCTGACGCTGTATTGAATTTAATTAACTATAAGGTCAAATTAAATCATAAAATATTACAGCTTTATTTATGAATGCACAATTTAAAAATTGACCTGTTTTTAAGAGATCATAGTTGTTTAGTGTCCCCTAAGATCAGAATTCAGTTGTTATCCTTGATTTATTTGTTTGATACTCCTGCACGCTTAGTGTGCCAAACCCATCACTCACTACGTTCGTGAGGAGTTCGACCTCGGTTGAGAACTCTGTCTTTAGCCCATTTATGGAACTCGGCCTACGATCTCAGCAAGACATTCTGCTACAGCCCCATTGTGGATATCGGCCTGCAGCCTTGCCAAAATACTCTGCTATAGCCCCTATGTGGATCGCCTGCGGCCTCGGGAAGAAGCTTGACCTACGGCCTCACTAAGGGCTATAGTGACTGGGGGGGGGGGGGATACTTGGCCTATTTGGCCATGAATGTTCAGTTGCGAGGCAGTGGAAGCCATAAACATAGCCTTTCATAAAATGTGACGGTGTATTAGGAATCTAAAGAAGAATGTTTTCTATTTGATACACCACTTGATTAGTTAAGGTCAATATTAAAAATATTCCCAAATGTTTAAAACATATGGTTTTAGGGCCCCAAGACTCAAAACGTCGACACTGGTGGCGCAGTGCAGTAATCCAGCTACTTGGGGATAAAGTGTTGAGGAGATTGTAGACGATAGGATCTATGCTCGGCCCACTTAATACCGACATAGCGTCCGATCAACGGTTGCCATCGATGTGGACACTTCTAAAGAAGTCTGGGATTTTCATGTTGGATAGTAGTCAAGATTCAGATGTTGTATAGGGAAGAGAATTGAGAGTCAGACTTGTCAGTTAGCTGAAAATAGGACTATCACTACATGGTTTGGATTCCACTAAAGCTGTAGGTCCTTTAGACGCCCTTTCTTTTGGGATATTAATAAATAGCTATTTCTGAGGAACAGTCGATCTTAGTAGCAATGACTACACTCGTTTATCTACACTTATCACAATCATTTGCCCCTCATATTCGCCAATATGTTGACGATTGCCGTCTTACTAATGAATAATGTTTCAGATTTTAAGCTGAACTTATATATAAGGTACGCATTTACTATGCGTGCACAACTGTTACGCTTTGAATGTGATACTCCAGTAATTTTTGATCTAGGTAAAAACAAACTATTTTTGTGAATCTTTCTGAATGTCTGAGTGTGAGAGCTTCAGTTCAAGTATGCACATATAATGAGGGTACGACGCTGGAAACTTAATTTATTTACTTAACCGAAATAAGTTGGCGTAAATCTTATCTCAGGGAACACAAGTAACACTTAACCTATAAAGCTTGTCAACATTTAAAATATATAATTTAAAAATATAATAATTGTGAAAAGTTTTCAATTGAAATAATGTTCAAATGCAAAATGCAGGCGTGTGCTACTTATAGAATTGTGGTTTGGTAACCAAGCGGGGAAGTGGAGTCAACTGCCAACTGGTAGAGGGTCGGAGGTTCAACTACGACAAAGCTATTCAGTGGAGAAGACTGTTAATCAAAGAATAATTGGATTTAAAACGTGAATTCTTGCACTCCAAATAGATTGGCCAACCGATCTTTAGTTTAGCGGAAGCCAATTTACATATCCCTGCTATCCACAAAACCGCTCCGGAGATTGTCTCAATTTGGGATTCCGTAATTTGTCCACGTCCGTTTAGAAAGATCAAAATCGTTAGTCAGGCTGAGGATGCAATTTCATCTCAGCGAAGACATTTTCGAAACGGGGACGTCTAAATTTACCTTCACCACAATCATGAAGATCTGGATAGCGTCTAAAATTTGATTTCTAGTCGTTCTCAGATTATTCTCACATGTGAGACGCCGACACAACTTTGTGCGTTTTATCAGGCGAATATGAAATATAGGATGAGTGTGGAAGACCTGTGTAGTCTGGTTACTAACGGAGTTCGATTTATGCTCAGGAAGGTCCATTAATCAATATCCCAATAGCCAGGGCAAAAAAGGAACCTACCGCTTTACGTGGAAACCGAACCACGTAGTATTGGTCTGATTTAGAGCTAATTGAAAAGTCTGATACTTAGTTCTCTCCCCTAAACAACATCCAGACACTGACCACCACCCCTAATCAGATCAGTATTATTCATTTTTGTGGATATGTTTCAAGAAATTGTTTTTTACAGTTTTTATTTACATTTATGAATTAAATTCAGTTTTTTCCACATAAGTAAATTTTACTCTTATTGTATTTAATATTCTGTTTTTTTCAACATAATGCAAATAAAAAAATACTATCGTAAGAATACAGTGGCATATTAGTTAAATCGGTGTTTGACTTTAAAAATGTTATGTATTCGCATTAAGTTGATTTGTTTGGTATAAAATTTAGAAAATTGATCCTTAGATATTTTGGAGTTTTTTTACAGTGAATTTTACTATCAATTATTTCTTCTTCTTGTGCTGCAACGATTATCATGACTCACTATTGGAATGTATTCAGTTTGACCTTTTATAGGTAAAATTGTTTCAAAAATATATTGAATGGATACAATTATGATTTTCACATTTTAAAATTACAATTAAGTGATTCATTCATCCAAAATCTCAGATATCTCGATGGACTGTTTAGTATGTTAAATACAAAGCATGATTTTTAAAATTGTTTTATACGATTGAACCTCTTTATTGTTTGTCTTTTCTCAAAGAAGTTTTCCTAAATTTAACCACCCGAACACTGTATGTTATAGAAAAGGTTTCAATGATAAGAACAGTGTAAGTAAGATGAATGAATTGGCTCTTTATTAATTCAAAACTTTATTGGAATTCGACTGGCTTACACCACTACACAAATTCAGTCATCAAATTCTATCACCTCTTGTGTAATACAAATTACTAGGGGACTACCCAGCGCGCACTGAGCGTTCAGCCTTGGTTCATCGTTTCTTATGTTCATATATCTGTGTGTTCTTATGTCAAAACCTTGGGATCCATATTTTGTCATCAGTATTTTACTTCTGTGGTTAGTTACTAGCTAGATAATACTCGTATATTGTCCATGACCAAAATTAAGTCAATTTAAGTTAATTTCCTATTTTCTTTAAACGGTGTATAAACCTAGTTCTTCGAATATATATACAATTTGTAATTCAAAAATAGTACGCCATATACATTTAAGTGGTCAAATAACAAATTAATTTGTGTCAGATGATGGATTATATATATTGGCTAGATCCACTTGTGATAACAAGTACGTTAAATATACTTACTGGTTGTTGACAGATGAAGCGTTAGTTTATAACATTACACCAAAACTTGACAGTTAACGGGTTCATGGGTTCATTAAAAACTTCTTCAGTACTTCGCGAAATGATTAGCCTACTTACATGAAAACTAAAAAAAAGTTCCTGTAATCATATATTCTAAAACGCTTAGTTTTCCGTATGACTCCTCAAGATATTATCTTCAATTCCAGTACATGAACTAGGAACAATAAGACCTAATTTAGTATAGAGTATCAAGTTCCTACTTTGTACCATTTAAAATGGGGGCTATTTTTATTTTTCAAGCTTAATATCTTACAATTTTTTAAAGAAAACCACAAGATACACAAATATGTTACACTTTTACCTCCACTTTCACTTTAAATATGGTACAAGGATTGTTAAAGAATAATCTTGAGGGGTTACCAAGTTTTGATAAATTATGCAAAAAACACATTCAGACATACTGACGGAAAACTAAGTGCTTTAAGATGTATGTTTATCTAGAGGAAGTATTTTCTGATTTTTCATGTACGTTAAAGTGGTTTATGAACAAATTATTACTTGATTATTTGTGTTCATACTGGGAGCAATCTCATGAGACAAAGGTCATTTTTCGCAAATATTAACAACGTGAATCTCTGAGATTACGAGATAAATTTATCATTCCGGTTTAATCAAGTTTTTGCATCGCTGGAAATGAAACATCCTCAGACCAATGGCATCTGAGCCATAAGACAGGTTTTGTGCAACGTAAACATGGAGCCGGAGGTCAGCGACCTCTATAAATATTGATCAATGGAGGAGCAGGCGGCCTTGACTCAAGGACGTTTCGGAGTCCTTCGACTCGCCATCCTCAAGGCCGACGCCACGGCCGCCTTCCGCAGCTAATGACACCTCTGATGCACGCTTTCCGTTTCATCGCCCCTTAATTGGCGCCAACTTGTCGACTCTGCACGTCTTTGACGAGAGCTCTCATTCGTTGGTCTGTGACGGGTTTTGTATATCTTCAATCTCCTCGTCTCTTTAGGATGTCGTTAGCGAGCCGTCGGAAACAGTTTTCTGTCAGTTATTGGAGTGTTCTTATTTTATTTATTAATTTATTGCAAAAGGAGATTAGACGTTTAGAAAGAAAATCGTTATTATAAATTGCGGTGGAAATGATAATTTAAAAACAAATTGGCATATTCATTATATTATTATTGTTCATTACTAATACACTGATCGAAGAGATATGGACGAACATAAAGGGCAAATAAATGTGATGAGTGTATATGAACGACAGTAGTCATTGTTACTAACTAAGGTCAACTGTTCCTTATAAAGAAGCACTTATTAATATCCCAACAGCCAGGGCAACTAAGAGACCTACAGTTTTATGTGGAATCCGAATCACGTAGTGTTGGTCTAATTTTTAGCTAATTGATAAGCCTGATAGTACACAGTTCTCTATCCTACACTATATTTAAACACTGACTATCACCCAACACGGAAAACCTAGACATCTCTAGTGTTGACCATGCCGATGGCAACCATTGAGTGGACGCCAAGTTAAGAGACGCCATTAAGAGGATCGGCCATAGAATCTATTACCTACAATCTCGAAAACACTTTATTCCCATGTAGCTGGATTACAGCACTGATTTGAGTGGCATATTTTTTCTGAAACTCAAATACGATAAATGGTTCCAAATAATTGGCACACACCTTTCCCCATATTAAACGCTAAAAAATCAAAACCTTGAAATTTACCAGTTTAATTCCCAAAATTTGTTTACCATAACTCAAAAACTAGTCAAGTTAGAGACATGCGATTTTTACTAAAATATTTTAAATTGTAATTAACATCTTTCCTGAACATTTAATCAAAATCTTTTGAGAGGTTTTTGAGGAAACTTCATTTTTGTATGTTTTTTGCTCATAAAAATAAAAAAAGAACTAAAATTAGAAAAAAGTGAAAAAAAAACCAGTCTGGAGATACTGGCTGAATACGCTTGTCTACCGAATTTCATAAAAATCGATCCATCGGTTTGGTCTCCAGCAAAGTGCACATAAACACAAGAGATACACATACGGACAGAAAAAAACCCACTTTTTTGGGTTCAGGGGACTCGAAAATGGATTTTTATATCAACTTGTAACAAACCTTTTTTGTACAATCACAATGATTTCTCTATGCTGATGCATATGTAGAAAGTAAAATGGTACAATAATATGATTAATAATACACAATGTTGGGTTAAAATAAACACAAAAGCTCGTGATGTAACGGTTCCGGCCTAACGTGAAGGGAGTCTTACACAGTGTGTTAATGCCAGCTCGGAACAACTAGGAGCAGAATAAGGAGAGACTACGACGTAAGAAAGGAGAAGAAGAAATACGTCTTAAAGCAGCTGTAAACTCACTTAGCGCAGTTACTTTTCCTTTGTGTGCGATTGAGACGTCAAAAAACATGGGGCAGGAGACAATGCATGGCACTAATGAGTGTGGTCGAGGACAAAAAGAGGACAGTTCCATGCAGGAGTAACTGCTCCAGTTTTATCACCTATTAATTAGCTGTACCTGCTGTACAGTGTTCCTCGTCGTAACAGTTAACGACAAGAACTGTTTGCTTGGTGTAACTAGTGCCTCTTTTGTTCTCCTGTGCTAAACAGGTCCTCTATCCATAACTCTGTTACACCACTACGCCATTAGTGTCGATTTTAATATCGTGATTGGAAATGATGTCATGTAAACACTATAGATCTAAGCATACAACATATTTTCATTCGAATCATCTGAAATAAATGTAAAAGGGACATTTCAGTCCCACCATTTGCTCAATACTCCCGGTGCAACACCTTTTTGTAAATAATGTATTGAGGTTATTTTATGTAAGAAGTGGGGCGTGGGGACTTTTAGCTTAGTCCTAATTTGTAATGAAAGGATCTCCAGAACTTCAAGAGTAAATCGAACTATGTTTAGACATTGTTTCACGTCCCAAAATATTTCAACGAATTGCCACTATAATTAAATCTATGTACTTTCCTACGAAGCTTTTCATTTGTAGGTTAAGGGGTTGGTTGTTTTCAAAAAAATAAATTTCATATTTAAATAATGTTTTAACATAATATTACCGTATTCTCGAAATAGTATATGTTTAGAAACTGATAATTCATATATGATCGTTAGTGATTGTAGTATTTTTAGCATTCCTTTACGTTTTAGTTATAATTTATCAGATCTGAAATGTATTGTTCTTTTATTCCAAAATTATATTATTAATATTTTATAACAGACAACACAGAAAACAGGAAGTAAATTGTTGAACTGGACTCGTTTTTTATTGTGTTACGTAGTTTTAAGTTGCTCTTCCACTCACTACATACTGGTAACTGTGGCAGTGTAATTCCGAGCTGTATTATGGGTCGTAATACGTTTTTAAATTATGTAATAAATCATTATTTTCATTTTCTAAGATACTGTTGCGGTAGTCGGTAGTTCGTGCAATTTATGTAGACGATCCCCCCCCCCCCCAAGGTCGTGTGGCTTCAGGCTGAGCAGGTCTGGGTGATTCTCGCAAACAACTCGCACATCTAACACGAATGTTGGCCGATTGATTCGGGTTCAAGGAAGTCCATTGATTAGAATTACAAAGAACAGCTGGTAGTAAGCTTACATGTGTTTATTGTAGGTTATTTGATTGGAATTGAATCAAAAGTGCAGCTAAAAAGTAAAAAACCAACTTAATCAAACTGATGGCAAAATGTTCATGGCATTTGAGAATAATTATAACATAATAATTGTAAAAAGCGTTAAAACTTGAAAATAATAACTACTAATCATATAATTACTAATTAAAAGTCAGAAAAGTAACAGAAACTTAGATTGTTTATCAATAACAGCTAAAATTGCTCACACTGTAATTCTTTAATGATGGCCTACTTTTTTATCTCATTCTATTGGCCATATAGGAAAGCATCAGCTTGGTTCATTACATCTAAAATATAATGAAAAAAAAAGATATTTTGTAGGTACTGTAGATATAAACAAAAATAGTCCGTTGTAGTACTTCAAATTCAATAAACTTCTTTTATCTTTACACATTTTTTACAACGATTTAGATTTTTACATAAATAATAGCTAATTTTAATGTCATGAACAGATTTCAGTTAAAATACGAAAATCCTTGTGGATTTAAGCGGTGTGTACTGCTAAAGCTCATACAGGCTATAGGTAACGTAGCATTGTATTTAAAGAATACACATATACATACTTCGATGAAGAATTTTTTGTTCAAGTCTCTGTAACAATGTTACAGAAAAATATATCTATTATGTATATCTTGTTACATATTGTTCGAAAAAGTAACTGGAACCGAGAAGTAGTTCAAATTCCTCAATTGTTCAAATAACATTGTAAAATTTTTTGAAATTTATAGTTTACCTTCTCAAATATAAAATTGTTCCTCTGTGGTAAGAAAATAATCAATATTAGTTTCATGAGGACCTTCCTGTCGAGTTGGATTAACATATTTTCTGCAGTAGAGACCGTGATTGGTTTAAGTAACCATTGTAGCGTTTGCATCCAGCTCGAAGAACCATGACCATGGTTTTGTTTCGAGGTAATTTCGCGAAGAGGGTGTTACATCAACTAACGCTATATGTTAGTTACCTTTTTAAAATAGGTTTGGTATTTTTGCTATATTCTAAATCGTTGATAAAAACCAGTCAATTCTAATTCAATCAAACTGAGTTTTTTAAACAATAAGAAAATAGTAATCTTCTCTCGGACGTTTTTGTATTCAGCTATATTTACTTCCGGAGTGAAGGTATGAAATTTGGATTTTCTTTTTTCCTAGTAGTGAATTTTCCAATTTTTTTACAACCAAACTAAAAATATTTGACATATAGATGTAAAATAAATGACTTATGACATCCTAACATAACATTAACATGATATTACTTGATCACAAATCAAATATTACTAAACTCCATTTATATTGTAAAAATTATACAATGAAAAAATTTTTGTAAAACTTCATAAAAGTTATCAGTAACAAATAGCACAGCCAACAAATAGGAAAAAAAATAAAATAAATACTAGAAAAACAGAGCTCACAGCTTCCCAAAATCAATAAGATAGCATATAAACTATTTATTATTGGTATGTTTGTAAACTTTTTTAATTTTTAATCATTATATTATGTAAAACATATAACATCTTTCATGCTACATATGTTGATGGTCTTTAAGTATGAATACAGGAACAAGCTAAGAACAACACAGCTATTAATATTATTATGATATTAATGTAAAATATGATTCTGTTTACACATTTATTTTGTTTTCATCGAGAATGAAAATAATAAGAAAGAACAATAAAGAAAGAAAAACGTAGGATCTTTTCTGTGAATCCACTACCATAGCTTAGATTAATCTATCATAACCAAACTAAACCTAACATAACATAACTGAACCTAACATAACATAACTAAATCTAACATAACTTAAACAAACCAATACATAATCTAACCAAAATATTGGTAGTGAATGAACTGAAAAGGTGCAAAACGTAATTTAGTTGTATTAAAACGTTATTTAGATTCCCAAATGCACTTACTTTATTCTACTTCCATAATGTTTATTTAATTTCATTTAGCACTTTCCTCTTTTATTCTAAACGTTTAATATAATAACATTGGCCATGAAGAACTGACAGATGAAAGAAACGAGCAGTTTCCTGCTAAAGACACGACACAGAGGTTGAAATTAGTTCGTGAGAAGTAGCTCGGTCATACTCTGTGGCAGCGAGGTAATTGTCAAACCAGCTGGACTAGTTATGCTCGTAATGGGTAATTGTGGCGGGTGAGTAAATAGATTCATACCAAACAAATATCACAGGCATATCGTGGGAGTAGAGGTTCTGAGGTTGTGGTGATATCGTTACTGTGGATAAGATCTTATAAATCCTATAAACACTTGATAACGACGGTTTGACAACTCTGTGTTTTTAAAACTTAAAAAATAATTAAAAGCCTATATCTTATGAAATACTTTTTACTTCATACCAAACCATCCAAAACATATAAAATATTGGTAGCTATGCACCTTCTACTAACTCAACAAATCAACATTATTTTATAGTGGTTTAATAATATTATCTGGAAAATACTTATTTTCACCCACTGAAATTAAATTTTTAATGAACGTTATTCTGATAAAAAAAAAAAACAAATTTGCAGTGGTGCTGACCATAGGGTCAGCACTACTGCAAATTTGTTTTTTATCTAGGTCTTATCTATGTCAACGATAAGGGTCAGCACTACTGCATGGGGGACTCATACAGTATGCGAATGACACGACCCTCTTGTTCGACAACAAATTAAAACCGATCCTAGAAAAACAATCCTTTGTTGATTTAAACAATTGCGTTCAGCATTTCAATAGTCTCAATCTCGAAGTAAACTCCTCCAAATGTAATGTATTAACATTTTCGTTGTGACCACAAAATATCACTGAAAGGCCAACCGTTTGGTTGGGAGATACCCTGATAAATGAGGCTGTTAGTTCAAAATTCCTGGGAATACACCTGTATCGAGGGTTGACCTGGCATTACCACATTGACCATGTTTGCTTAAAATTGTCCTCAGGCATTTATTTATGTCTTGAGAACTTTAGCCAAATTCTGCCCAACTCAGGTTCTGATGACGGCATATTACGACTTGATCTACCCTCATCTCACCTACGGTGTGGTGCTGTGGGGAGCTTCAACAAATAATCAGTTCAGCAGAGCGTTTGGATTGCAAAAACAAGCGATTCGTATAATTGCACAGTTAAAGTTCAGAGAATGTTGTAGAGAAGCGTTCAAAAACCTGAAGCTATTGACACTGCCATGCATTTACATATTGGAAACAACAATGTTTTGCATATATGTAAAAGTGCCATGGTAAGTGGGCGTGATATACACGCGCACGAAACCAGACACAGAGATGACTACCGAACTGGAAGCCACAGGACGGTAGTCTACGAACGCTTGCCCTCACACACGGACGTTCGTTTTGTCAACAGATTACCGGACTCAATTAAAAATGCACCAACGCCCAAGGCGTTAAAAACTCGTTTTAAACGCTTTTTAGCGTCTCATGCATTTTATAGTGCTGACGAGTATATGGCATGTAACTGGGAGATCACATAATCAGATGACTGACAACCGGCGCCGGAAGTGGGAATTAGGCATGAATGAATGTGTGACTGAAAATGATGTATGTTTGAATGATGTTTCGATGTGGTATGAATGTATTAATTTGAATATTTTCAATATGACGATTGCTATACATTTTATAATGTCTTGGCAAAATAAACTTGATTTGATTTGCCAAGACCAAACCTTTATTGGTACACAGAAAATCTGTACAACAGTGTCAATAGAACAAAATAAAGTTAAATTACTCATATATAAAATAACGTACATTTCTGTGATAAAGTTATTTACAAAACAGTTTAACTTTTAAGACTTTTAAACTGATTAAAAGAAACAATATTTAATTAGACAATATTAGGTCTGACGAAAATTCAGGAATTCCCCAATGCTATAAAAAACGTGCTCTGACGAAAATTTCTAAATATATTGTATACTAACAGTAACAAATTTGTTTAACGTACTTCACAGTTTAACAGGAATATATAACTGTATTTATGGTTAACACATTATGTCGATTCATAAAAACACTTTTCACTTTTTTCAACCTATTAGTCTAACCTAAAATACCCTTCATTTACAATGATAATTCAAAATTTGCATTAAATTCGAAAATATGGGCTCCTTGATTCTCCAGTGGAAATAGTAGTAAATTTGTATTTGAAGGCAAGTAGTTGCTTGGTGCAAAAATTGTGTTTGTGAAAGTGATAAGTAATTTGCTGGGAAAATAGGTTTTCCTTGTTTTCGTTCGTGGGGTTTGGATATGTTCAGGATCGAAACTATTAAACGTTAAATCGTGGAACGCAAAGAAATTCATAACACTACAAGTTGTAAAATTGGATTTAGTTATACTGTTTAAAATTGTGATTTTTGTCCTAATAAACTATCTCATGTGAAAATTGAACTTTTCCATTCTTGAACTATTTAACATAGTGTTCATGTTGCCTCTGGTAAGTAGAAAGTACATAAATACTACAATATTATTGTACAATTGTGAGAATATTTGTGTGATTTGCTTTTTTTTATCTTTACATTTTAAGTATTGTAGATTTATATAGGTAAACCCCTGTGTATTAGTGTCAATACGGAAATAAAATTCAATGTTTATGATAAAGAAAGAAATGTTCTCGAACATGTTATTTCAAAAATCAAAATATTTTAGGATTATCTTAAATAGACTTTGAGATTAGACCCTTTTCGGACTATTCGTGATGAAAAAATATACTCTTTTAAGCAATGCATGCTTACAATTCTTTATTGTACTCAAGCCATGTTTTTTATTTTTTTTTATTTTATTTTGCAGATTATGAGATGATTTGGGGATAAACAGAACAAGAAGTACAAGAGCAGTTACAAATATGGAATAAGTTAAAAGAACTTAAACTGTGAGTTAATCGAGAAAAACAGTGATGATAAGCAGAACGGAGAACAATCCTAATATCGTTATTTAAAGGTGGTCTCTCTAAAATAGAAGTATTACACAGAACAATTTTTGTCTACAATTTTATAAAATCAGAATTGTCACTTACTTCTGGACATAAAAGTACCTAAAACATCAAAATTGACATTATATAACACTTATTTTAGGCTAATATTAGCTTATAGAAACCTACACATCTATCAAACCCAACTTAAGTAAAATTCAAGCAATAGAAACGAAGCTCATAGGCACAACGAACAAAAAGAGAATGAATGACAGAGTAAGAAATTAAGTGAATAAAAGAGAGACTGGAGTGGAGAGATATATAATCAAACGTGAAGGAAAAATTAAACAAAGATGGTTTGAACACGTCAAATGAATAAAGGAGACAAGAACGGCTGGCTAGATTTTGATGTACAAGGGAGTAAGAGGCAGGCCAACAAAGAGGTGGATTGAGGATGTGAAGCAAGTAGTAGCAAAAAGAGTTGGCAAAAAGTTGAAAACAACAGACTTTATTATAATATAAATTAATGGAAGAGGCTTGTCAACCACACCTGGGTTATTGGAGTGGATCGTGGATGATGATGATGAGGAAAATACAAGCTGTTCGATCGTGCTCCATTGCGGAATAAAATGTAATGTTGGTAAAATGGGAGAGCCAGTAGCCGAGCGGTCTAAGGCGTCAGATACTGTATTAGGATTACATATAGCACTATTTCGAAACCTGGCCTTCTAATAATAAGATGAATAAATTATTATAATTAGAACACCTTTTAATGTTCTAATGCAGAGGTTCACCTTCTAATGTTCTAATGCAGAGGTTCGCCCTCTTACTCTGCCTGATAAGTTTCCTGCACAGATAGTCTATGGAGAATGAGCAGAGTAAAGTTGAAAAGGAGATCGGAATCTTCTTTTACATATATAACAAACATTTTTTTAAAATGTAACTAGAAGAACTAAAGCACTTAAACTGTAAATACTCAGAGATAAGGTAAATAAATTACGCCATAAAACAATACCTTTCACATTGTATTTGACGTGAAGCTCACGCCCACATAAAATGTTGATACGAAGTTTCATAAAAACTGTGTTCTCGTTTACCGGATGAAACAAACTAAATAACGCGTTACCGACACACATAATGAAAGAAATAGTGTGTATGCGTTACCAAGTCGCTGATGTAACTAACTGACGAAGGTTGATTTTTAGGAAATAACTCAATGTCAACATCAGCCAACTAAGTGTTCAACTTAAGGCTGTATTGTCAATCTAAAGCCGTAATTTCAACACTGATTTAGTTGATTTCAAATTGTTGAAAAATAAAATAAATTTTTTTTATTGATTTATGTTATATTTATTGGGGTTTTTAATATTATTAATGTAGTGTATTCTGTTGTATTCTTATTATTTTATTTTAGTATATTGTTATTATGTCTAGATTTATACTTGCATTAAATGCTTTACTAATAGACAGGACAGTCAAAGAGATAACATAAATATTGATTCCCATCTGTTTGAATATGCTTACATCTATCATTACAGTACTAACAATTGGGAATGCTTTATAATTAGATAGCATGAAAATGTTATTTTTGTTGATATAAGTAAAAATAAATGAAAATATTTCTGAAATAGTATCTGTAAAAATTTACAAAAAATTTATTTTTTTAAAGTACCGTTTGGGTAGAAAGATTATAAATCGAATTCTGAGTGCATTTGTGTAATTCTTAAATAAACTAAAGGTGAAAATATAGTTGAGAATAGTAATTCTTAATGAAATAGTAACATCCGAACAACCAACCCAATGCTTTTCAGGTCGAGTGGATTCCTTGAGATTGGTGTTTTTGGTCTGTTCCACACCAGCACCTGTGGCGGTAGCGCCTAGTGGACCTGCACGGCTAACTGTATCGCAGGAGACAAGATGTGGGAACACCGACGGCTACAGGATGTGCCCACATGGGTACGAACGACATCACGAAACCGACATGGCACCGTTTCATTCTTAACAAGGTAGAAAAAAACTACGACATAAGCCATATACCGGTGCTTATCGATTTTGAAACAATCAAAATTAAGAACACCACGAAATTTAGTGAAAGGGGGGGGGGGGGAATATTGTACTGAAATCGAAAAAAATTAACTGAAGGGGATCGGAGGTCCGGAATGGGGTAGGGAGTGGACTTTTAGGGGTTGAACATGCTTTTTTACGATTTCGATGGAAACTTGACGTCATATTGAAAAAAGTTAAGTACAAAAGTTGTGGATAATCTAATAATGTACAACTTTGGTCTGAAATTGTTTTTCACATAACCTCAAAATCTTCGAGAAAATTGGAAAACCGGGTTTTCAGTTTTTTATTTTTTCTTGGCAAATTTTGTGTACTAAATTTGGGGAAAGTATATCTTTTTATGTTCGTAATATGCTATAATTTTTTCGTATTAAAATGTTTTATACAAAACCGATAAAAGTACTTAAACTTTAACTGAACATTTTGAGTTTAAAAGATAATTTTTTTTAACTTGTGACACATTATTATTTTTTTTGAATTGTTTACCTTCAGATAGTGGAGTAAAAAATGCAGTCTTTTGAAAAAATGCTCCAAAAATACAATAAAAAACTGAAAAATTGGTTTTGAAATATAATTTTTCGAATTATAGCCAGAAAGATTTATTTATTTATATAAATTTGCATCTCAATTTATAGAATTTGACGTTAAATTCACAAATAAACTGGATAGTTAAGAGCATGAAGAGGCAAAGCGGGGTGAAATTGTAGGGGGTAAAAATTGTTTTTCACGATTTCCGGTGAAAATTAACCTCGTATCGAAAATAATTAAGAGAAAAGTTGTAGAAAACAAAAATATGTAAAACTTTTGTACTGTATTTTACATTTTTCGACAAAACCTAACATTTTCCAACAAAATCAGAAAAACCAGTTTCTTAGTTTTCTTTTTTTTATCGCGTAAAACTGAATTATCTTTATTGAAATTATGTCAGAATATACCTTTTTATGTTCCAATTAGGCTGTGTTTTTTTATACAGAAATAAAACAAATGTTGGTATATATCATCTTGGCGTTTCTTTATGTGATTGGGCGAAGGATATTCAAGCTTATTTGCTTTTAACAAGGGCCGTCGTTTTTTGTTTATTTAAACCGTCCATCCATCGCTCGTTGCGTCTTCTTTACCCCTCTCGTTATTTGATCAACTTACATTTAGACACCTTTAGAAATCCCGTAATCTGTTTTTAGATAACATACACAGATCGACCCGTGGTTCTAGGTGTGTAGGAGAGGTAGTGCAAGCGAGATAGTAAATATTCCCCACCATACTTCTCCTACGTCTATTGTGTACAGTCCGTTCAAAATCTTATTTAGGTTGGCTGCTATTTTTGTATTTGCTTGATGGTGCTTGAATTATTGAAATTTAGTGATTTATACGTTATATAATGCGTTTTATTTAATCATCAGTTTTTCCAAATCGATCTACAATTATTCATGAATTTTCTTACTTGTTTCTTAATATATTTTTTCAGTTTGTACTTGTACTATAATATATTTGGGCGTTTCGTACTTGTACTATAATATATTTGGGCGTTTCGTACTTGTATGGTAATATATTTGTGTTGTGTGACAACCACTCGTATTGTATATAATAGACATTATAATATATTAACTGCAACTCATACATAATAGAAACACCGTACATAATTTATACAATAAATTACGCAATCGGTTTATCAACACGTAATTGAGTGCAGTAACTGTAATCATTCCTTTAATGCATTCAGTTTCCAAACTGACCAAGGCGGTTGCAAAAAACCGGCCTTGGCCTAGAGACGGTGAGATACGACTTGCCCAGTTGTCAAATGGCCATGCCAATGGCCAGCCAGTGTCAACATCCAGATAACTTATTACTTGGACAAGTTCCAGCTGAAGTTGACTCATCGTGGTTCGTTTCCTTTCCTCATCCAGTTTCCTATGAGTCACAAGCCTGTCTGGAAGTACCCGGTCAACGATCTTTCCATGCCCTAACATCAATTCGTACTGTCTAAACCAATCGTAAAAGAGAAGCTAAAATCTAACACAATTCTTGCATTCAGTAAACGATTAGGAAGTTTTTAATACACTTATTTTAAAGAAATATGAGCTTGTCATGGGCTAAGAGTATCCCAGTGGCGAAAAACTAACCGGTTTGTATAAATGAGTGTTTAATTGAACTATTATTAACTCCTTATTAAAGAAAATTGATGTACAATGATTGTAAAATATTGTAAAAATGTATTTTATATAAAATCGTCTTGAATTTGAACGATATCCTGTTCAAAAGCGTGTTTGAACAAGAATTAATTCTTTTATTAACAAGAATTCTTTTTAAAATTACTTGAGAAAAAGTTTAAAAGTTATATTTTAGTAATTTACCTAAATATAACTTATTTATTTGTTATTGAGTAGATTTTGCAACAATTTTATTTCAGCTATATTAAGAAACGAATAAAAGACGTTCCATTCACTTCCTTGGGGTACTCCATAAAGAAAATTAATTCCCACGTTGATTCATCCCAAGGCTGCCATTAATAACACCGCACTAACTGTAGTGATTTGCAGCTCATAACTGATCTATGTTAACTACGCTAAGATTGCGGGGGGAGTGGAGGGGGGCATAACTCGCGACACTCGGTTCGTTATCGCTCGTTATCACTCGCAGCGGCTCGCTACTCAGTCATTACGGGGGAAAGTCTTTTGTGCTCGTTTCTCAGCAGCCGTGGCAGACTCATAACTTGCCACTTTCTACGTCAGCAAGTGTTCAAGGAAGTAGGCTGAACGGTACTGGCTTCACGACTTCCAGACTTGCTTGAGCGAAAGGAGGTGTAGATTTTTGTAGTTACGCAGGTAGAACGTGTCTAAGTTTTAGACCAATCCAGAGTGCTAATTGATGATCGTGATATTTCTTAGGTCAGTATTATAGCTAACCAATACAGTTAAACAATTTTATAAATTAGAATTAGGATTTCTTAATTTATTTTGGGTTTTTAATACATAAAGTATTTACAGTTTAAAGTTAGTAGTAGTATACTGGATGGATTTCAATTCCAAAATTTATAGAGAAAGTGCTTTTTCTTTGATTTACAATTTTTTTCCAGGTTTAATGTATTGAAGTATACGACATTGTCATACTGACTTGACAGGTTACGAAGGAGCTAGAGAACTATTAGGAAAAGGTGGGATGCCAAATATCCTGATAAAGTGATGTATGAGATATGTGACTAAAAAATGTGGATTGACGAGTGATTTTGTGTATGCTATTATATTAGGAACAATGGGAGAAGGAACAATGCTAACGTGGTTTGTTTGATCTTGCTATCTGGAGTTACAAATGTGTGTCAAGGAGCGTGGAAGTAATGAAGGTAAAATGAGAAGAAGAAGACCAAGGTGAAATGGAGAAACACTTTATCCGTTTCATGTGTACTGTAACAGTGGAACTATACAATGTGGAGAGATATAGAATAGAAAAATAGACACGTACAGTGGAATATTGGATTCACGTTAAAAATCAAAGAACAATACCGAACTTGTAGTTATGAATAGTTACAGAAGACAAGACACATATTCATGCCATCACGTTAGTTTGTATGAAGGTGAAAATATTTGCTAATGGAGTAACAAAAAAAGCTGCTCAGTTTATATCACTAAAATATTGAAAAATGTTTTACCTTAGTTTAAATGTCAGAAAATTTGTCGGAACAGGAATGGGCCTATAATCGCTCCCTGAGACAATCCCGACTGTCCAGTGTTTTTCCTTCTATACAGACCATGGAACACGTCATTATTAACTCTTACTTCTTGAATACTTTACAAACTGTAAGAATTTTGTGAAAAATTACTAATGCCGAGAACATAAATACCTAATCTCCGTAGTCTCAACCAAGGTCACCTCAAACAAGCTTTACTACACCATAATTATTTAAGTAAACACGTTCTGGCAATTTTGAAAACTCAAGGAGACTCCAAACACACACGGTTTAATAATACAAGTGTAAATGCCAGACCATCAGAATTGGTGAAGAACTACAAGCCAGAAGATTAAAATATTTTATGATCACTCACTTGCTAGGAAATGAAAAAAAAAAATATTATTATCAGGGATATCTCACAAAGCTTGGAAGGTTTTATTCACGTCGTTTAAATGTCCTCCCTTAAGGGAAAATAATAAAACGAATAAAACATACTTAAGACTGTTAACCATATTATTATGATTATGCCATGTATGATTTTTATCAACTAGGTAACTTTCGCTCGGTTATGATAGTTTTTGTGATTTATCCACTCACCCCACACATATGCCACTAACTAATAACTAAAGCAGAACCTTAAAAATTGAAACCTCAATTCAAAATAATAGGTTACAAAAAATTTTAATTGAAAAATAAAAATAATTTTCTTTTACTAAATAACAAAATTAGTTCGATTTTTAAATGTTCAATGGGATAAAAATAGTAGTATCTTCATATTATTTCAATCATAGCTATTTTCTTAAAATGTTGCAATTTTATTTGGTGTTCCAGTCTAGACATAAAAAATGCAAGTATATTTCTAACTTTAAGAATTTTAAAAACTTCGTTAGATCTTCAATATCAATCTAGGAGTGAAAAATAGTTAGATTTTTAATGATAGGTGGACGTAGTGTTGGAATTATCAGTTCGTTAAAACAAAACTAGAATATAAGAACAGTTAGTTATCTAAGGATTCTGTAAAAGGAGTTAATCATTTTAATTTTTCTATTTCATCTTGGTCTTCGACCTTGGTCTTTGACCTTGGTCTTTGACCTTGGTCTTTGACCTTGGTCTTTGACCTTGGTCTTCGACCTTGGTCTTTGACCTTGGTCTTCGACCTTAGTCTTTGATTTGTGACTACACTAACATAGTAGGACTATTAAAAGCAACCGATAATATTATAGTAGACCAACACCTACTTTAAGGCGAAAAACGCAGTCGACCGCGCTTATAGCCCATCTTTCGAAGCCATTGTCACCCGTAAGCTGGGTCGGGAGGCCGGCGGGCAGCCAATTAGTCAGATGTATTGCTCCGAGTACCGATACGATTTTTTCCAGATTCAATTTTATGGAAATATAAGTCATGTCACGTTATTCATCGCGGCCTGCTGTTAATCGTGATATAAAATTTGACGCAAATCGGTGAAAATTGAGTGGTTAAAATGCACTTGCTTAATGTGTTTGAAATAGCAATAAGGATTTAATTTAATAATACTACATAAATAAAACTAGAGTCATGTATTTACAAAAGAAAAAAACATTACACAGTCATGAACAAACGAACCAAGAACATTGAAAATTAAAAAAGAGTGCTTAAATGGAACTATAATTCTTCTTATAATTCTTAAGTATTGTAGTAATATTAAACGAAACCTGTTCGATTTACTACGAGGATGCGACGAGAATTAAAAATTATGGTTTTGGATGGAAAGTTTACCTTTGATTACTAAATTAACTCAAATCTTTCATGCTTAGTATGATCGATGCACCACGGTCATTACTGGTTCCGCATCATTAGCAAAGGGATGGACGTGATTCATACTTCCCTTCGGTTCTTGCCGTCCCAACATCCGGCCTTAATTATGTATTCTGGGAATACATAAGTTCCACTAATGTTACTAATATTCTACTGAGGTAACTGTTTAGTCGCTGTGGTCAGTTTATGTTTGCGGGTTATTCGGGAAGAATCAAATTTGTGAGTGCAATGGCAGAAGTTAGGGCTTGTTTGTATCTATATTAGGGCTATACAAATAAAGCTCTGACGTAAATAAGGGTACGTTTAGGATAGTTTAGGATTGCCCGAGCGTGTAAACAAAATTTAAATCGCCTAAAATGACTCAATATTTTACTTCTAATATGGCAGTTAAATGGTTTACTTTATTCGGCTGCTTATTATTGTCTGTCAGTGTACATAATTTGCTTTGCTTTGTTTAAATGTTTAAAAATGTTATCCATTCATTTTATTTTTGTTATTGTGTTATTAATTATGTTTATTGGACCTTTTTGGTAATGTAAATAGATGTAAAATACTTCTATAGAGTCTAATTATTGTCTTCCTTTGTTATAAAATCGTTAGATATTTTTAATGTTTGTGAATTTTAAAATGACACATTACGTTTTCCTTGTATTTCGTTCTTAAGACCAAGATAAATAGATCAATTCTGTTGTGTATTTTGATCTTAGCTAGTTTGTTAATGGCTGTGCAATGTTTTTTTTTATTTTGTAAATACATTTTAAATAGGTTTAATTTAAAATTATTACAATACTGATCAGTTATTAATTCCATTAAGCGATAAGAATGTAAGAATGTAAGAATATTTTTTAATTGTAAATTTTCTTGGTTCGTTTGTTTATGACTGTTTAATGTTTTTTTTCTTTTGTAAATACATGATTCTAGTTTTATTTATGTAGTATTATTAAAGTAAATCCTTATTACTGTTTCAAACACATTAAGTAAGTGCATTTTAACCACTCAATTTTCACCGATTTGCGTCAAATTTTATATCACGATTAACAGCAGGCCGCGATGAATAACGTGACATGACTTAATATTTCCATAAAATTGAATCTGGAAAAAAGTCGTATCAGTACTCGGAGCAATACGTGTGACTAATTGGCTGCCCGCCAGCCTCCCGACCCAGCTTATGGGTGACAATGGCTTCGAAAGGTGGGCTATTACCGCGGTCGACTGCGTTTTCCGCCTCAAAGTAGGTGTTGGTCTACTATAGTTGTATTATTTTTGTTTAAGAGATTTTTTTTAATAAAGTACATAAGGCCACTTATATCTATTCATTTTAAAATGTTTTCCCTCAACAAATTTATTTACTTATAAGAAGACCAATAATTGTTATCAAACATATTCGAAAATAATTTTTGTCGAACACTCTTAAGATGGCCGTTTCTCTCCACGAATAAACGCTAAGGCGTTAGTTTCTATTTAAACGATTCGGTTCGTTATACTAATCACATCGTCACATTTGAAGTGTCATTTGAAAGGTAAAGGCCAATTCTAGTGGATTGTAAGTTGGTTTTTGTTAAAGGTTTTCATATTTATTCATAGTTAAATATGTAAAATGCTAAATGATATTCATCAAGAATTTTACATTTGAAAACTCATAACATCAACTTATGGACCACTAGGATGGACTTTTAATAATTACACAGTGCTCAATGTAACTCGTCACAACAATAAATACGATCATAGAAAATATAATAGCGTGTTTTGTCCACCGTCAGTAAAACTTCATAGCCACTATAGGGGAGTCGACTTCCCAGCATTGACTTGGCAGTTTGAAAAACGGCCTTAGGTAAAAAATAAGTACTAACCTCAACAGTACGATACAGTATTTTTTTTAAATTTAATTTACAGTTTCGCAATAATTGAGGCTGGAATGGGATCGCACGGACCAGTCGAACATGGTACAGCCATCCTGCGACACTCCGGTCAATTACTTTCCTTTTCGACACTTTCGTCTCTTTCACTCGAAGCCGCTCGCAACTCAATCCGTGCGTTACAATTGCCCGATTTAGCGACGTGCCGGCCTCCATGCTGGTGTTTACATGCGGCGTCTCGTTACCCGGCCGGCACTGGGTCAGGTACATACTGGACACACTGGTACACCAAGTGTAAACATGGAGGAAGTGGTGGGTCAGGTACATGCTGGACACACCGGTACACCAAGTGTAAACATGGGGGAAGTATTTGAAAGTATGAGGACATGGGGGTGAAAATATGTACGACATAAATATACAGTTAACATTTACTTTTATTTTATTCTTAGTTTATTCTCAGATTTTAGAAGCCGACACAACTTTGTGCGTATTTTAAGGTGACCATGAATGATTACATGAGTGTAGAATGGGTATGTAGGACGTTTGTAGTCTACTTACTTTGTGAAGTTTACTCAAACTTAAAATAACATAGTTACGTAGAATAATAAGCTCATAGGATTGGTCTGATTGTCAGCTAATTGACAAGCCTGATACCTCTCCACAACATTCAGACACTCGGGTAGTGTCCACGCCAATAACAAGCATTAAGTGGACGCTACGTCGGTATTTAGAGGATCGAACATAGAATCTATCACATACAATATCCTGAACACTCTGTCACCAAGTAGCTGGACTACAACACTGCGCAACAAGTTGATCCCGCTTTAGGTTTTAAATATTACGTTATATGTGTTGTATAGGAAGACATATTTATACAAACTATTTAATGTTACATATTGCAGATTGATGGAGAAATTGTTCATAGAAAGTATGAGTGTCTGGGTAAAAAATATGAACTAAAAAACGATACTTTCAAGTTCAACTTTATGTTGATTCACTTAACACTTTAAATTTTACTAAATTATTTTACTTTACTATATTTTAACGATTTGTATCAATCTGCATTAAAATTTGATTTGGTAAATTGTATATTTAAAAAATTACATTAATTTTGATTCGTAAAATGAGGTTGAAAATTATAGACCGATTTCCTTTTTAATTGAAAGTTAGTAAAACGTCATAAAACACAAGTTTATTGTTTTCAAATATCAATAAGATGGTTATGAACAATTAGTTCTTCCGGTGTCAACTCTCAAGACTCTCAGCCTAACCACTGAGGATGCCACATCGTAGCATGGGCGAAACGTCTGGAAGTGTACATATTGTACATAGTCCTTTGACGCGGTTGACACCGGAAGAACTAGTTGTTAATAATGACTCCAGCCGCTTAAGCTTACGAAATAGGATCAATAAGATGGGTTACCGGAAAACAAGTTTACCATATCAGGGGTAATGGTAAATGTATGTACTCAATATATCCCTTATTGTCTCAGTATGCAGACATCGATCATTGCATACCTTGTACTTGTATTGTATTTAATTCTTGTAAAATTTCACTTTTCTAAATGTATCAGTATGTAATATTCCAGTTAGGAGAGGATAGTCTTACCTGTTTGTGACGAAAATAACTTTAGTGTCGTAAATAATTTGTAATTCAAACAAATCGTACTATTGTAAACCCTCGATTTAATGGACTTTGATTTAACGGACCTCGATTCAACGGACTTCGGATTTAATGGACAGCTTGCACCTGTATTACAGTAACTAAATTTCTATAATATAGCATTATATATTATACTGTATATATATGTATATTATACATATTTATTATACTGTACCACCACTGAAGTAACTTTTATACAACAATTATTGTAGTTTTCCTGTGGTAACTTCAAATATTCCATGTACGCGTAGTTATTATTTTTATTCAGTATATCAAAAAACGCTTTATCGTTACGGGTTAATCTTTTTTATTTAATATATATTTGTATATTTTATTGATTTTTTTAGTTAACAATGAACTTGCAGCATCACAGTGTTGTGTAATCTCATAAAATCATTGAATTCACCTTGATTTAACGGACAATCGGCTATAACGGACTAGAGCCTACCCCGTTTAGTTCGTTAATACGAGAGTTTACTGTAGTGTGATATTTAGTGGCCGTTTACTCCTGGTCTTGTAATCACCCAAGACGAACTATAAATCTTGTCATGTTGTGCTATTGAAGGACTCGGTAGTATTGTGGAACCCCGTTGCTTCACCACGGGACTATATAGGTGCGTGGAGGCATTTTGTTTTATTTCCAATACGATCGTAATGTGTGTTCTGCGACGTTAATGATCTATATATGTTTCGTGTTATGGCTATGGTAGTAAATCTAATAAATACTCAGTATAACAGTGAATCCACGGGGGACCTGAAGATGGATTACGTGATCTTAAACGCGTGTCTAGTTTTCCGTGTAGGACAGATTGAATGAAGCACTTACGTTTACCATCAATCCGGGGGCCAAAATGACCAATTTTAAGTATCCCATGGTAATGACAGATGAGACAAAGAAAGTTTTTAAGGACAAATTAATGAAGATTGTTCTAAACTTTCCATTGGAGGAACATTTTAAGGTGGAACGTTTATTCCACTATTTCGTTTAATTAACTTTTGTTTTTTTATGTCACTGATGTTTTTGTTACTGCTTGACCTTATGAAATTGTGTCACTGTTCATACAGTCGACACTTGTGGTGCAGTGCTGTTACCTAACATCTTGGAGACAAATTTTGTGGAGATTGTAAGCGATACTTGTTCTATACTCGGTCCTCTAATACCATCACAATGTCCGATCAATGGTTGCTATCTATGTGGACAATACTAGAGAAGTCTGGGGTGTCCATGTTGGGTGGTTTTCAGTGTCGGATGTTGTGTAGGGGAGAGAAATGAATTAGGCTTATTATTTAGCTAAAAATCAGACCAATACTACGTGGTTAGGATCCCTCGTAAAGCTGGTAGGTCCCTTAGTTGCCCTGGCTAAATGGCCCTATCTGAGGTACAGTCGAACTAAGTTAGTAACCAGACTACACAGATCATACACACTTATCCTACACTCAAGTAATCATTCATATTCTTAAGATACGTACAAAGTTGTGTCGGCGTCTTATATCAAAGAATTGTGCAATTAAATACTTAAGCCTATTTTCACTATTGACAACAAGTAAGTTAATTGTTTCATATTATAACAGTGCTTCCTTTTGTCTGAATAGCACACTAACGTGGTTGTTACCAAAATACAGGGTGTTTCTTTTTAAACAAGTACAGAAAATGAAGGTTTAAGATAGCCCTGGTGCCTTTTCTTCCTCGACTATCAGCTTATTTACATTGTGGCATTGTTGTTCACTTTATTTGGGTTTCGTGCAATGTCATTAAATTGAGGTTAGAAACATGATTTTGAGCAAACTTCTGGAAAAAATAGTCCCGAAAATTTACTAAAGAGAGCAGAACGTTGTGTATGTTGTAATGCTGGTTTATTTGAACGTCAAACCAAAACAAAAGTGTCATTAGAATCGTGTAAATAGTAGTATTAAATTTTATTAATAATGAAATGTGTTAATTTCAAATCGTGGGTTGCGTTTTGAAAGGAACGTTTTGTTTCTAATCGTTACACCGCTCCTGTTGCTTAACAGCTAGGAGCTTCTTTTCCTTATTAAATGCGGCATAGTTTAGTTTTTTGTTCTTAATATCAACAAGACGAATAGATGAGCTTGAATAGGAACAAATTACTAAAAACAAAAAGGTACAAGACGATTAATTAGAGGTGCCCAACAACAACACATGTCCATCGGACAATTGGAACCGTCTATGCGGACAGGCTCCATTGGAAGGTCGGACACAAAGTGGAACTTTCACCCGTGGTCTTCTTCAAACAGACCGAACAATTCGTCCCAATCAACCGGACCGTGTGCAGTCGGATCAGGCCATTTGCCGGATGATCAGCCATTGTCGTTAACTGATGCGTTGCTTTGTTACATGCGTGGAAGTGTGTATTGTGGCCGTCGATCGACCCAGATCTCCAACTCCTCCTGTATCCATGGGCCCGCGAAGTCCTGGAATCTGTTGGACTTACAAAGGAATGGAATGTTTCATTAAAGCTCTCCAAAAATCAATTTTACACTCAAAGTCTGCCGAGGTATTAAAATGTTGTGGAAATCTGTAAGTGTTGATGAGATTTTTTGAAAACGGAATAATTTCATGCTTCTGAAAATATCGTGTGCATGACATATATTCAATGTACGTTTTGGATTAAAGTGTCAAGAAACTATTAAACGAAAAAATATCTTTACTGTTCGTTACAAAAATAATTCAATAATTTTGTAAAATTCAATACCCATTATAGGAAAATAAATGCATAAAAAATGATAATTGACTAGGGTATTATAAATAAATAAACATTAAAAGATCACTATAGAGAGTCTACCCCTTCACGTACTCTCGTCAAAATAAAAGATTAATAATAGAAACAATGAAATTACGATTTTTTAAAAGAAATTAAAGAGACAAATTAAAATGTTAATTATTTTGTGCTTTTATTTTTCGTTTTCGTAAAACGAATAAATAAAGAATTAAAACGTTTTAAAATAACAGTTACCGTTATTTGCAAAGATACAAAAATATATGAAAGGTTGATGTTAAAAAAACACAAAAGAATTTAGAAACAAAAATTATTTTATAGTTGAATGTTTATACATTTAAAAATCATGTTTATGTAGTGAATACATTCAAGAGAGGATTCCTGTTATTTCCTGTTATTTGTATAAATAGACCTCGTGCAATCGAGGTGTAATCTTAGTGATTTTGATTGATGAATGGTTTTATGACATAAAATAGTACCTGTGGATGATATGTTAACATTTATTCTTGTATATAATTGCAATGTAATGTCAATTCTAATTTAATCAATAATAATTTAATATAGTGGACCTAAAAGTTATCATTTACAAACTGTAATTTATTTAGGGAATGCAATAAAAATTTAGTTGATAATAGTATTATTGGTCTATAATTTTTTGATTAATTTCTGATTTTTCTTTATAAGGAGATAACAGACTGTGAAGAGTTTCCAATATAAAAAACTGTTTAGAAAACCCCCATTTTCATTAAATTTCGTAATAAAATCCTGATTACTGTTCATAAATCCCAACAAATCTATTCGCATCATCAATGCCGAGTTGGTTAAAAAAATATCCCGGTAGGTAAGCAATAAAAACCTTATCATGCCCCCTTTTCTATCTAATAAATAAGATATTAAAAATATGTATTAACAAGAAACTCAACGTCATTCTCCATTGTTTTGATAATGATGGCTCCTGAAACCCCTTAGGCTTCGACATAAATAGTATCGTTGACTCACATACTTCAACCTGATGAAGAAGCGTATACAATAATTATTGAACGGTTCAAGAAGGCAGCACAAAGCCTAGTGACGTAGTGTAATTCTCTTTTAAAAGAATCAATCAAGTTTGAAAAAATATTATTTTTAATCAGCTGTCGATATTCTGTTGTCGCACTAACTAACACATTTAATTACTCCTGTTTTTTCCACTACTTGTTCATCGAACTCTACAGCTTGCTTTGTTAACTTACTGGATTTCATTTTCTTGATAAATCTATAGAATCTCAGTATTCGATTTCTCACGTCAGAACGTATGATAGTATATTCTTATATTTTTTTTATAATCTCCAAGTTGGTAAGTTTTAAAGTAAGTTTTTATTGGACCTAATAGTATTTTGGTAATATTTTCTTTATTTTAGTTTGTTCCATGTCAAAATTTCTGTTAAACTAAAGTTTTAGCTCAATAGTGGAATTCTGGTTATATCACTAATTTATTATGAAGTTCGGTATATTAAAGATTGATTTTTACTATAAATATTTTGTATAAATCAAAGGAATTTCAATTTTTTTGTTACATTAAGGTTTATTTTTATATTTTGAAGTAGGAAGTATTTGAAGTAGGAAACTTTTTATTATGCAGTTTTTTTATTTAAGAGCTTGTTTAGTACAATTTTTATGTTTTTTTTAAGTTTTATTTTTTTTAAATTTAATTTGTATACTTCGTTTTTCTGCTTTTTCATAGTTTCATTATGTTTTTGTTTTTCGTTTTTTTTCGTCATAAGAGATGTAGTTTTAAATAAATAAATTTAGTTTATACATACAAATTAGTTTTTATTTTTATGAATAATAAGCAATATATTTTTGTTACCAGAATCAAAAGTATACATGTTATTACCCTCTTTTTAAACATAGATTTACTATTAGTTATTTTGTAAAGTAAATTTCGTGGAAAAGTGTGTTATAAGATACTGGCTATACAAATGCTGCTACCTAATTTCCGTTTGAGACAATGTAGTTATAGGTAAAGCACAGAGAAGAAAAAACAGAAGTCTCATCTAATATTACGCATGAGTGTCGAGTACTTACCTCTCCAGGACACTGTACAATTATCAAGGGTAACTTATTTAATTATTTATCCCTACCTCTGTCACAAAGATTTACATTAGGAGTAAACTACCACAAAGTAATTCACTGCTGATAACAGGGTTTGTTATTTGCAGTGAACATTTGTTTATTATTTCTCCTTGAATAAAGTAAAAAAATCTTTACTTTCCCAAAGTGATACTAACTTTCTTGCGCAAATGTTTCACATCTCTAGAGCTTTGCTCCATCGACGACGACACGATGAAACATGGTCAAACGAGATCTTCCACATTCAATGCGCCACATCCACGGCTACTGGTGCTCATCCGACTGGAAAACTAGGTTGGAAAGTGTTACCAGTAATCGTTGGCTTTGTCTTGTCCGCACCGCTCTAATGACATGGGAAGGTATTGGATTTCTCGATCCTGGAGTTTTCACCCCGCATACTCACCGGGAAAGAATCCCGCTTACTTAGTCGGAATTCGAGATGAACTTTCGTTAAATTAATGATGATCAAGTGTTGTTGGGAAATTGTAGATAATGTAAGGATCATGTGATAGCGGATTTGTGAATGTAAGGATCATGTGATAGCGGATTTCTGAATGTAATGATCATGTGATAGCGGATTTCTGAATGTAATGATCATGTGATATCGGATTTCTGAATGTAATGATCATGTGATAGCGGATTTATGAATGTAAGGATCATGTGATAGCGGATTTCTGAATGTTTGAACTCTGAAAAAACGGTGAATTAGAAAACTTGCCTTTCCACTTAATTAAAGCAATTGTTGTTCTCACATTATAACTGCTAATTAAGAAGGATTTACTATCAGATAACGGTGACAAGTAATATCAACCTAATACTCACCTACAGTAAACAAACTTGTATTACGGCTTTTAAGGGTTGTACACCCTCTCCCCACAGTCAACATAGTTGCTGTTTGATCGATTACAAAACGGTGTTCACTGTTGATTCTGAATAATTAACAGTGGGACTACTTTTCCTGCTAGGTTTGTCATTTATTGTGTAAGTGTTTTAACATATTTCTAAATTCGGAATTACTGTTAAAATAGTGGTTTTTATGACTTATATGGGGTAGAATACACACAGTATGATGTGTACGTTAAGCGGGTGAAAATTCCCCTGAAATCCCCTTATGAAATGTATGCGTGAGAAAATCTGGCAAAAGACGTGTTGGGATGAACATAGCCCGCGAAATCTATCTATAAATATAAGTGTGGGAGAATATACCATAAGTCACATGTAAATTTATTTGGGAGAGGTGATACCTTGAAAGTCGTTGTTAAAACATATGTTTAGGAAGGAGTGAATGGGAGACTTCAGTAAAGGTCATGGGAACTTTGTAATGATTATGCGTGTAATCCTAATCATATACAACATCAATAGTCTATTTATTGACTCTGCGAAACGTCTTGTAATGAAAGGAAAACGCCTTAATTATATATACAGTACAATATTTATACGAACTCACTAAACTAAGATATAAATATTCCGTCCAAAACAAAATCCAAAGCTAACTTAAATAATTGTTTTTCTTAATATTACAAAACAAAACAGACCCTACATAATTTTACTCGAAAACTAACTAAATAACGCATATCCATAATTCTTTATATTATGTCCAAAAATTATAGGCCAGACAGCCCAGACCATCTGAAAATGAGATAAAAATCAGCCAGCTCTGTACGTGTCTGGGTGGGTGGGTCAGTACCACCGTACGTAAATTGTTGTTACAATTAACAGACATTACAGAAGTCTGGAGTGTCCATGTTGGATGGTAGTCAAGGTTCAGATGTTGTGTAGGGAAGATAACTGAGTATCAGACTTGTCAGTTAGCTGAAAATCAAAGCAATACTACGTGGTTCGGATTCCACGTAAAGCTGTAGGTCCCATGGTTGCCCTGACTATTGGGCAATTAATAAATAGTCCTTTCAGAACTAAAACGAACTCAGATAGTAACAATGACTATACTCGTTCATCTTGATTCATCACACTCATTCGAAAACCGTATTCGCCGAAATCTTGACGATCGGTGTCTTAAGAATGAAAAAATAATTTTAAAAAATATTAAATCAATTCTACAGTTTATCATTTTATTTAATATGCTTCATTAAGCACCCTCTCCCTAAACCAGTGTGTCAAATAATAATAGTTTGACCTGTCTCGTGATCGGCTAAGTTTATTTTACAGTTAATTTGGCGATTTGTTGTATGCTATCTTAGACTATACGTACAGCCGTTAATGTTACAAATTATAAAATAAACATAAAAATATGTAAGTTATGTGAGTAAACGTGAAGATTAAGTGAGCGAAAGAGAATATACGTACTGGTATAAAGATATAATAAAGATAGTCAATTTGTAGTCGAAGGAAACTGTAAACATTTATGAAGATTTAAACAGAGTTAAAATAGCAAATATTTCAAAAAACTTCTAAAAAGGTAAAATATTACCTGACATTTCAAATGAGAACTTTATCAGGCAAAAGGTGTTTTATTGCAAAGTTCGTCACAGGGTGTCAGGATAAAGAACGGGAACAAATTGAATGAAAGAGAGCTCATTCAGAAAGAATGAAACAATTGTGGCCACAAAGAAATACTAGCTCAAATTAAAACAGTGTTGATCATACTTCGCTTGGTCTAATTGGGCTCATACGCGATAGTTAATAAAAATAGTTAACCTGTATATGCTTTACATAAACTATGATATCACGGTATAAACACACAGTAGCAAAGCTTACTCTAGGGAAAAATGCCAACTGCTCGACGCTAGCGATCCTAGACGCAGAGCTACACCATCTCTCCGCTTACCGTATTAGTTGTTTGCTATACCACCACTAGGATCGCTAGCGTCGCTGGTTTGGCAAGCAAAACGGATAATAATAATAAAACGAATTTATAATATAAACTACCGCGTGTTTATATTATACTATGATCAGACTCCGGAGCCATCCACTCTCTAAAGAAAGTCGACATCCACTTGCTTGGAAACTTAACCTTTTATCTTTTCACCGAACGGTTCCAGCCTGGAGGTGTACTCCAGTAGTGCACGCACACTCACGTTCTGGTGATTCCAGATTCCTGGAATGTCCCACGAATCGCCCCCCGCCACGCCCCGCTCTGGTTTCCACACCGCTTCGATCCGCTCGTGATCTTCTATCGGAAGTCAGGCGTGTGTGGTGGCCTAGTGGCTGGAGGACATCTGGTCAGAGGAAGCCTATTGTAACGGATCGATATATCGATATGGAGTATCGATTGAGCCGGTGAATTTTCTCTTGATATTGAAAGGGTTTGAGTCAACAGGATTTCATGGTGTTTAGCAGCGGAGCACACATAATGTAAAGTCATTTAATCAGGTCGGTTTGTAACAAATTTATATATAACACTAGGGATCAACCCCTTCCGCTATGTCTTGTGCTTTTGTTATTTTTTTCCTTTACGTCGTACGCTCACGTTGTTAAACAATAACCACTTTTATAAAATGTCTCCATCCTAAAATCTATTATTATTTGTATGGCGAGTGGTAACATAGTCTCTAAATGGCCAGTATCAGGATGTATACCTTATATTAGCTCTTTGAGAACAAAAAAATTAAAATCCCTTCTTAGTTTAAATCTAGAGCAATTAAGAACATTTTTTTTGAAAAACTGTAATCAGTCAATCAATGGATTTTATATTTATAAAGTAAACATTTTTAGGAGTCTTTTTAGAAAAGAACCCCCGCGATTGAAACAGTTTCTCTATGACAATGGGAGTTTCAAAAAGTTTCCCCACAAATGGGAATCAAACAAAGTATACATGTGATTCAGTGAATGTTATAATGAAGAAAAAGACTCATTATGTTATTCTGGAGGCCAGAACAAGTTTATGTCGTGCCAGTTTGCGTCGACCGAATCCTTGTCTTCGGTTCCTGCGACGCCACATGAACTCACACAGATATGTGTAACCTAACCTAACCTAACGGTAGATAAAAGCCGAGCGGTGATTCGATACCGTGATGTGCATGTTTTTAATTGTTTTGTATCTGATAGTACGCCCTACTGATTCGCAAGTTTCCTATTTCTCAATTTCAAAGGATTTTTCAATAGTTGGGGGTCCTCTTCCAAAAAAAATACCCCATTTTTATATAAGTTGATTATTATGAATTGACAATTTGAGAAATACTATCTGCTTTATTTTCTTTGTTTACATTTAGAACGTTCGAATTTGTACTTAAAATTCAAAACTATTTGATTTATGGCAATTAATATTTACTTCTACAATTGTTTAATATAAATTTAAATAAATACTATTTACTATAAAATATGATTAATATTTCATATATTGAACAGTAATTAATCAAAGTTAATTTCCAACCTGCTTTATTTTAGTTTAAAATTATTCACATAAACTCATCGGAGTACGGTATTTTAACAAGCAACACAGTATGTCTATATGTAACATGAACTTGTTAAAATTCACAATTTTAGTTTTTACTGCAAGCTTGAAATACTTGGATCGAGCTAGTTTTTAATGTTTTTGTTTTGGGGAGAGGCAAATTCATCTAATTGAGAATTCGTAATTAAATATACAATATAATTAATAGCCTGATAGAGTACAACATCGAGCTTAATTGCAATGACATGTAAATACAGGTACAAACATTGACATGTAAATAATTATTGAAGTTATATACTTTGTTGAATGCTTCAGTTACATGATTATATGAAGATAACATATCACACCCTTCCTAAATAGCTCCTATTTATGATGATTTAATAGATTAATGATCGATGTTTGAACGATGGGGATGTTTTATGTGATAATTATGTGGTAAATATTCTCATCTCAATATATTTTTATTGATACAATCTAAAAAAATAAAAACAAAAAAAACGACGATGTACTTACTCATCACCAAATCTCTGGAACTACCAGACACACCAATAAAGGTTTTCTCGTAATCCCATTCTTAAGGGATAGAAACAGCCCCTCGATGTTTCCTTTTCCCACAAGAGTAACAATGGCTTTCATTCAATAATTTAAACAACTGATACAAGAAACGTAAACATGACAGATTGGCTTCTTGGTTTTCATTTTGAAATGTTTGAGGTAATTTCTACTAATTCTGGCATTTGCACTACTTTGTATCCCCTTTTATAGACTATAATACTTTGTTATGTAGGGGAACGGCAGCAGGCTGAGCTTTTATATTAATGTGATGGTTTAGAGAGAACCACGGAGGGAAGGGTAAGCAAGCGTAGTGAATCACCTTGTAGATAAGCAAGGGCTGCTGGCTGGTATTTTTATGTAATATGCATTCCTTTGATTTTTATAACAAGCAGGCAAAAATTATTGTTATTTTTAAATTATAGCAATGATTCTGAGTAAAAACCAAAGGATTAATATATAACACTTGATAAAAGTAAATATCCTAACTAATGATTCTATTGAGGTAATTATAATACATTAACCTTCAAATACGGCTTGGATCTGACCCAATTACGTTCATTTAAAACATTTTACAATCACACTAATAAATTTTATAAGTTAATCTAGAACATATATCTTATAACAATTAGTTGTTTCACAGATACATAATTGATTAACAATTTTAATTTCATATTAATAAGATGTAACATGAGTATTATACTGTTTCTAGATGGAATATGTGGGAGAGTTAATTTCAATATAGTAAGAAGTGTTGCAGTAAGATGGAAATGTTGACACTTAGATCTTTGCAGACGACGGTGAATGATTGATAGTAAACTTAGTAATAGTTACATTCTTGATATTGCGTTTTCCCATTGATATTTGAGGGCCACCAATCATGTGAACAACTGTTTTTTCACGAATATTCAATTAATAATTAATATAATGGAGTTAATATGTTTTCATCATTCTTTCATAAGATTTGTCGGAAGGTAATTTATATTTTCTTTGACTCTATATAGTTTAAAGAGACTAAGAAAGATTTTTTAAGAAAATCTATAAATATTGAAGTATCATTTTTCCAAATTTCCGATTCTCTCATTTAATTTTGAGAAAAACTATTTGTATGGTCACTCTTTTTGCAAATCGTTGTAAACAGCTCAGAATCTCTTAACAAGGTATGTTCGTGTTTTATAGCCAACAAATATTCCCTATCTTTACAGGGTAAGTATTGGAATATTCAAAGGTTTTGTTCACAAATTTTGTGAAAGTGTTTTTCATTGAAAAGTGCAAACAAAAATCGAGTTTCCCAGTTAAGAAATTTCTGGAAACTATGTGAAACAAAGTGAAAATAGCTGGGATAAGTTCGCAGTGAGAAAATTCACTCTCGACTGCAAGAAGACACGGTCGACCTCTTCTAACCCCTCAAGAATTGGTCTATTACGTGTGGGTGGGCTGGCGACCACTGGTGAGAGAGAAATCACCACTCGCCTCGAGAGGGAGAGGAAGTTTAGATTGAGTTTTCAGTTTTGATGGGAGGGGTAGGTGGTAGCACGTCTAAGAATTCATTCATGAAACATTTGGCTGAAATGTCTTTTGACTTCTTTACTTTTATGATTATTTTTGTAGTATATATTAGAAAATCTATTATATTGCTACTATACTATGTTACAAAATATATCATGTAATATTTTGTAGTGTTTAAGGGCTGAAACTGGACAAAACACGCATCTAACAGTTTTAGCTTCAGATGAAGTAATGTATTCATTGAGCAATCGAATAATAATTCTATAGTAAATGTAATTTACAGACCCTGTAATAAACAAACTATGAAGTATTAATACAAATAACTTAATTAATTAGCTTTGAAATAAAAAACAAATACTATCCATGTAGTCATGTTTCAACACGTACCCTTGTTTTCCTGTATTCAAATTATCTTTAACTTTAAGGTAACTCGTTTTAATTAATCATCGATTATGATATATCGATTATTAACTATGAACTCTTCTTGAATTACCCCTTATTGTAGTACATTAAGTATATTTTTCATTTATACTTTATACAAAATTAAGAAACATACTTAAAATATTTAAAATACCATTGCTTATTTATCCCCAAGCATTAAAACGTGATTATAAAACATTTACTTTTAATTGTATACTTTTTATTTAGTAATATTTACTAAACTATGTTAGAGTATATAATTGCTTTATTCCATTACGAAAATTAATAAATACATAGAAAACATTAAAAATAGCCATTGCTTGGTTTTATTATTTTTCGATCCTTTCTTATTCGTTGAAATTCATGTGTCAATAACATCTAGTGGGTGATCCACATGTGGAATGTCCACTAGTGCTTTAAGCACTATAACTAACCTTTGAACTCATTCCTTTATCACTCAACTTAGTGGTCGAATACGCCGAAGCATTTAATACGCTAAAAACCTTAAACACCACTTTAACAAAGCAGGGGCCAAGTACAGACCCTTGTGGTACACCAGTGTTGCGGTTCGCCGTAATGACAACTCACCACAATATCACACTTGACCCTAAACACAGACTTTCCTATCGTCTCCAACACCGCTACTTTCGCCTGTAATATATGCAAACCTGTGGAATCCCCTGTAATGCCTGTCAGCGCACGCGATCCTGGCCTAAGGCCGGAGGCTGTAGTCCTGCTCCTGAATAGGACTCAGATATGTCGGCGGAATCCAGAGCCTAATATGGAGTACAGGAGAAAGAAGTAAATGGACAAGTTGGAACCTTTGTTTTAAGTTTAAAATATTCGATTAATAAATATAACTTAATGCTTTCTAAAGTAGGCAGTTCCGTTAGGTGCTCTGATGTACCGCATAGAAAAATAAGAAAAACAGAAGTAAACAAACACAGAAGTAAACAAACACTTATATTTAAAAAAAATTCAAGAAATACTTAAAGAAAATCATTTACTACTAGTAAGATAGTTGCAAAAACTTAGGTTTACTCGGTTGGGGTTTTAAAATATTCACACTATGTCAGTAACTTGATTTTGGATAATTTTATACTAGGTAGTTAAATTTACATCAAATAAAAATGTGAAAATAAAAACTATAACAATTGCAAATACAAAATAAGTGGTATGCCTACTAAAAATAAATTGTACCGCATTCCTGATTATTACTAATCTACATGTATAAATATTTACGTATCAAAATTCTATTATGTATTTACTGCTTGAATAATATTTTTATGTGTGGTAATTATAATTCAATCAATTTTCCTCATTCATTTCTAAAAATGCAGGTTTTACTCTTGACAAACAAACAAAAAAATCTAACAACTTTGCTTAAGGATTTTTGATCACAATCTAGTGTTAATCTTTCTAAAAGTATTAATTGTGTAAAGGGATTTTTTTATTCTTCCTGGATATATGGGCACAAATGGAAGCTAATTTGATCATTATAAGTACATAACTATTTAACAAACCGTGCGTAATATTTTGTTAATTTTGAGAACATAGTGGACAAACCAACGATGTAGAGTAAAAGCAAAAAATGCATTTTTTAGTGTAACAAATTATTATTCTATGAACGACTAATTTTGAGTTGACATGTTATACAGTTACGTTTGGCTAAACAGTAGACAAATAAACAAGGGTACTACTTACTTTTGTACAATTGGATGGGGCAGGTGGGGACAGTGAGGGAGAGAGAGGGTTGGGGACGTGTTGTGTGTGTTAGTGAGGTAGGCTCTTTACGACTCCTAGCGATAGTTGCGATAACATCTGAAACTAATTTCCTCGGAGCAATTAACTGAGCGCCAGGATGGTCAACCCTCAAAGAGGCAGTCAAACATTAGGTAATACTAAAGACCAAAGAATCAATCCGTTCCTAATTTAAGAAATAATCAACCACTACGCTTGGCATCATTAAAGACCATTAGAGTTGGTGTCATTACAGAGTAGTTACTTCTTCGGAAGCAGTAATGACATGCAGTTTATCGTCACCGTCTTCAAACTTCCTGTTACCACTTACTACTTGCCAGGAATAGAAGTAATCGAATAAGTCTGTAATTTGAGATATGATAGCAGCGCGTGCTGCCTCCAGTGGCCGACCGGGCAACTAGTCGTAGCCAGTGGCACTACTACACTATGCAGACTACGGTGCAGTGCGATACGTGCATGATCTGCACTTAAAGTGCGCCTGGACTTCCTAATGGGCCGATCATTGTAGGATAGATCGCACGTTTCTAGGCCACTGGCGATTTATGGTCCGTGACAAGTCTCTGATAAGGATGGAGGGATAGCAATAATTATAATGCCTATCTTTGCGTACAAACTGTCTACGTGGTTTGAATTTGTTAACTAGAATACATCACCTGAGAGGTAAAGTACTACAACAATTATCTCAGATTAGACGACAGCCCTTGCTTCGCTTCAGGGTGGTTCTCTACGCTTGCTTACCCTACCCTCTGTGGTTCTCTCTAAACCATCACAGCAATATAAAAGCTCAGCCTGCTGCCGTTCTCCTAGATAACAAAGTTTTGTAGCCTAGAAACATTTGTTCTAGTAATTTGGTTAGTTAATGAAGTCTTCTACCTCACCTGGTTTAAACTGCATTACAGTTACATGAGACTACACTAGTGCTCCACAGTAGACGGATAATTTGAGAAACAATGGATGATAAATATATCTGTTTGCTCATCAAATCAATTATGTATGATATTAATTTTTTACTGTTTCAAGTATAACGTTTTCTAATGCATTACCTGTTACTGTGTATGATTTGATCATAACAACATTAAAAAAAAACTATTAAAAAATTGGCGCGCTAATAAGGCGATATACATTAATTATATCTACATGTATGAATATTGTTTTGAGGCAAATACAAACAATGTCATGGTTTTACTGTAATTTGACCACAAAGTAATGAGAAAAACCTCCATGATATTACTTTAACGCTTTTCCAGAATTTGATTTTTAACAAATTATTGTGTATTTGTATTTAACGAATGATCTCGTGTTAACTTAGATTTAACTCTATATTATCATTGTGCATTTGCTGGCAAAACAGAATGTTGAATCTATTCAAATGAACATTATGGGACACTCCTTCACGCTTCACGTGCCAGCCTGTCACTCGCTGCGGGTGTCACCTACATTAACAGCAGGAGAGCTGTTAAAAGCAACATATAGTATTTTATTTGTGTAATAGTTGTTTTTGTTTTTTTTAATCCAGACCAAAAATATCCAACGTTTACACCAGCATAAACATTATGAATATAAACAGCAGCTAAGATATTTATGAAACATTAAAGTGATAGAAAATTATAAGATCTTTAGGGCCACTGGGGCGGAATCAAAGATGCTCATTACATTTCATATTTGGTTCCAAATGGCCTTGGCTCTTAAGCTTTAATATAATGATCTAATCAATCAATTTATGACCTTTCTCTGCCAATTCCTATTGACATGTGCGAAGAACTTATTTGGGTTGGAATAGAGCAAGAGTAAAGCCAGTTCAGTGCTAGGTGAATAATGATAAAAATATACAGTTGATGATAGGATCGAACCTGCGCCAACTCTACCTCAGGTGCCAAGTTCTAACGTCCTGTACCGGCTTTCCCTCGTATCATCTTCCCATATTAAGAAACCTCATGGGACCGATTCGTTTACAGAATTAAATATTTAGATTTTTAAAAACCAAGCTGTTTTGCTTTTTAGGCTCCGTCCGATCAATACTTAAAAGTCGTTTAAAAACGTAAATTACTATTGATTTTATCATTAATTGATGGACGGGACAGAGTAAGGGGGAGAACTATTACAGTTCAATGTGTATATTTAGATAAAAATATATTGTTGAGGTCAGGATTCGAAACTACACTATCTCTGGCTTAGGCACAAAGTCCTAACGCCCAAGACCATCTCTCCCTCTAATCGTCTTCCTACTTCAAGGAATTTCATGGTGACTGATTCGCTTGTGGAGTATTTAGATACTTCAAAACCAAATTCTATACTTTTTTCATCCTTGATGGACTTCGCGAGATTATGAAACCATTAAAAAGTAAATCAATATTGATCTTTATAATTATACAGTCAGTTTTAGTCCCATTTTCAGAAAGATTCATTCTTGCCTACAATCCCTTTCCTGGACACAACGAGAGCTTCCTCACAGATGTTCATAATTGGCCTCCTAACCTTTACACCAGGACCTCCTCCTACGGCCTATTAGATTATTTCAGGATAGGAGGCATCCTGCTACTTCCTCCTAGACATCCTTAGTTCTCACTGTACGGTGATAAATATATTATTTTATATTCAAATAAAAACGTATCTTGCAGCAGCAGAATATATTTATTAGCAAAGAAAGTTAATTTAAGAATTCTTCGTGCGAAAAAAAACATCTTCAGACTTTTTAACAAGCGGAGTAACAAGTTTATTCCTCTCAGGTAACAGACAATTATTACTCGTTACACTTTCTATGTCTAACATTATTTTAACTACGTGTTTTATAATGAGTGTTATCACGTAAAATTTAATACGTTCAGGCCTTAAATAGTGAATGCAGAGGCGTTAGAATCTCTTTTTAAATGCAAATCAAATACATAAAATCTTTACTGCAGCAGCACGAAGGAACGCAGCGAACAATAAAGTTATAACAAAGAAATAAAAAACGTTGAAAATTATGTAATACTGTAATAATTCTACTATAAAATCAAGTAACTAAGGTTGAGGCATTTAGATTACTATAATTACTGCAAAAGCTTCTGCATCATCTAGAATGCCCAATTAGTGAGGAACATAGAGTATAAGAAGAATTATTATAATGTGACTTATACAAAAAAATGTTTCTATAGATTTCTATTAAAAACTAATTACTATTTAATTTTTGTTTTCAATATTTAACTGCACATGATGGTTGTCATTGAACGGTCACTGTGCTGGAATCAAGAAGATTCAGGAATATGATGACCACAATCTCCACATTTACCCCCTCCCCCCAAAATAGCTTGGTTACACCACTGCATGGTAATAAATAATAAACGTATTTATCATTTTGTTATTTATTATTTTTTGTTTTATAGAGGTGTCCTAGTCAGAACTCACACCCTTCCCTCCCTGACGAGACCACCCCCAAGACCATAATCAATGTCCAGGTTACCTTGAGTGGTAAATACTCGTGATCGTGCCCTTACAGCGCATGTAACACTCGTTGTACTGAACACTAGAATTCAATATTCTATAGAAGGGTTGTTTTTAATGGCAATCGATGGTTATAGTACAATTAGATGTTTGCGCAGTCCTTATTCACGCAGTATCGTGAACATTTGTACTGTTGTCAAACGATTATTGTAAAGTACAATATGATTAACATTTTAAAATAGTTTCCAACGTATTATGCTGGTGCACAAAGAGCTGCAAAATGATTTTTCTCCACAAATAAGTGTTTGAAAATCTTACGCATTACATAAACTCAAACTTTAACACCTTACGAAAGTAAAATTATATGGAATAAAAAAATCGCATGGTTAATTAATTATAAAAATTCCAGATAATTAATTACGTGGTTTCGAGATTAAAACCAAGCACTTCTCTGTTGGAATACTTTCCTGTTGATGGTAAGAATGTCTATCTTTAGTTGTTTTATTTTCTCTAGTTTATCTCTATTGAAACTAGCCCTATAATACTTAACTACGTTAAGACGTCTGCATTTTCTGTACTGAATTTACATAAGATTAATTATACCAAATTTATAATTTTTCATAGCTACATAGATAATAGTATGTTCTAACAACATCAGTTATATAAATTATATTTATATTTATGTCATTTTTCATTCAATTTCAACATAAATCACCTCCCTATTTCAACGTGTTCTCAAAAAATCAAATCTCTATATGTTTGTTGGTTGTTGTTAAAAAACTACCTAGAGTATAACAGTTTGTTGAAAATATGTAACATAAAAATCTAGTTTTTCTGACAATCTATATTCAACATGATAAATATAGCAATATTTTTTAGATCTCGAAAAAGGAATTGATCTGGTCTTACTGGCATCCTTTGCTCTTATCGTAGACAGTTTGGTGTTAACTATACACCCCTTACTCTATATTTTCTTTCTATTATTTAAATTTTATTTCTTTTATTTTACTGTGTTTAGTTTTTGAATCAAATAAGTCGAATATCAATGTTATATATCAAATTCAAAGTAGAGCAGCAATAATAGACGTATTTCAACTGTTCAAACATTTAAATATAGTGGTTCAATTTAAAATTTTGGAATTAAAAAAAATAAAGAAATACTTTCCTTAGCAATATTTTACTTTTTAATTGATTGGAAACTACTAAAATATTTATTTAACTAAATAGTATTAAAAATTACAGTTATGTCAAGATCAAACGTTGCGTTCTAGTTAAGTTATAAGTACATTTTAAAATAGTAAATAGATATATGAAGTATATTTGTAGACCTCTAATTGCCAAGATTGTTTCAAAATGTACGGATATTGTGTACTCAATAAGTTTATTTTTATTAATTTTCCTCTAAAACTTAAGTGTTTTAAGATTAATTGTAGAATTAAAAAATTAACACGTTGCCTTAATTTTAAGTTTTCAGAAAGACTAAATGTTCGTAATTTTAGTAAAGAGAGTAAAACCTAATTAACTGTTGAAATGATAATTAACATTGTTGTCTTATGATTTGATGGTGTGTATCATTAGTTAAAAATAAACAAGTCCTACAACAGTTAGTTTTACAGCAAGTTTTTGTTTTATACGGGAGACTTTAACGTTCGGTTGTCACGACTGCACAATGTTGACATTCACGACCGCCGCCAACAGGTCTTTATATTAACAATCGAATTCGAGTTGTATAATTAATATCAAGCTACCATTTATTATTCAACGGGATGCCAATTGGCCTAATTGGATCAGTTTTCAAATATTTGCACTTTTTCTGACAAAATATATGGAACTCCTTTTTTAAATGTAACAACTTGATAGCTTGATTTTTATTTATGTTAATTATTATTGAAATGTCACAATTTAACAATTTATTGATATTTCAGTTCAGTTTGCTTCCAAACTTTTTGAAGTTTGTTCAAACTAGTGAATTTTTAAATAACATCTGCACCTAAATCTAAACATTAAAAAATTTTACATTTGTTAATTAACTTTAAATAATCAAAAAATAATAATAAACTAATTAAAAATTCTATGCCTAATTTCATGTAGAAATTGGGAAGGTTTTGTCTAAGACGTTTTTCCAAAGTCCGAACAAACGTTGTTGAATAAATATAATAATACTAACTGCGTTATAAAAATAATTTTCATTTAACGTAATATCGTGTTTTATACTATATAACATATGTAACATAAATTACGATTTTACACTAGGTATATTTTTTATTTTAAATAAAATAAATAACATTTAATTGACTAACATAAAACTTACCCCTTTGGTCGTTGTTCTTTCAAAATCGAACAGATTTCGTATTCGAAAGAATTTTTTTGCAATGCAAAAATCCTTTGAATATATTTTTTGGACACAACCACTTCACCGGCGCCTCGTGCTAAGGGTGGATCCTCACAACCTCACGTCAGAGCGGTACGGCAGGCACTCACGTACGCGCACACCACGTCGGCAGGCGAAGGTCGAATGAGCGGTGGAGGCGCGAGCGCCGTATTAGTATCACTGATAGTGGAGAGTGGGGAGTGCGCTTGACAACGGTGGGTTGCACCTGGGCGAAACGTCGATACGCGCTCCGGGTGAAAGGTTGAGCAAACGGGGGTGATTTGGTTTTACGACTTACCTGATTTATTAGAGTTGCAAAGCGCAGTAGAAATACTTTAAATGTTACTTGCGGTATCGAGTCGTTACTGGAAATACTTACAATCTAATAACCCCTCCTGGAGAAAGTCAATAAAATTTAGTGGATTATAAAATTTAATGTGGCTAACGCACAAACTTCAAGCATTTCAGAATTTCTCTTTTTTTAGGAAAACTAGTATTATTAGATTTGTATTAAAAAGGGTGATTTGCGTTATAAATTTTCCAAAATATCTAAAAAAAAGTGTTGGCTGTTATCTCCATGTCTCCATATTATAAATGCACTGTTGTATGGCTACGAATTTACGGTGTCAGCGAGGATAAATTGTTGTCACAGACAAGTTCTGTGTGCAGGGTATTAAGTGTTGAAACTAATGTGATTTAAATATTATAGATACTGTTATTTACAGTATGTTATAAAAAATTACCTAGAGTATAAAAACTGTTCAACTTATGAAACATAATAATAAAAATATAGAAATTTTCCTGACAACATCATAAAGAAAGAAATTTTTTCAGTCTTAAAAATGGAATCGGTCAGATCAAACTGGCATCCTATTCTGTTCTTTTAGATAATTTTATTTTGATTATAAACCTTTTATCAGATTTTTAATTAAAAAAAAACTTTGAACTGTAAATTAGTTTTAAAAACTACTTATATTTTGTTTAATTTAATAGTGATAACTTACTAAAATTTGTTTACGTTTTAGATATGAACGTATGTATTTTATTACTGTTTCATACTCAAGTAAATAAACTGATTTTAGAAATATCAATAAAAATATAAACTAAAACTATAATTTTATATAAAATCATATACTTTGATATTTAAATATGGTAATTATATATGATAATGGAGTGGAACGAATTTTACAATGATAATATGTTTATATTTTGAGGCTAATATAAATTCGGTGACGAATGTAGTCTGGTTACTAACTCACTGATGCCAAATGGTGAGAAAAGTCTTTTTTCTTATTACATCTTGTAGCTCCCTGTTTTTGAATACGATTTTATCAACTCCTCAGTGGTTTGGGCAGTGACGTAAAGTATAGTTTATCTTGGAATCCGAACCAAGTGGAGTATGACTAATGACATACGGTCAAGGCCGACCGTTATTTACTATTTTTCTGACTTTATTGACATGTTTATATTACAAATGCCAATTCAACTTTCACAACTCATCGTCCTCGATTATTAAAACATGTTAGCTCAAAGCAGCTGGATCACAGTACTACTTGTATCTTCGTAAATAAAGCAATAAACATAAATAATAAACTAATTTAAAAATGTTGGTCGAAATGTGATAAGTTAAAAAAAAATGTGCTCGTACATCATGATGATAGACGAGAAGCTAAAGTAAAAATAAAGATACTAAATGAACAATGCTACATATTTTGGTATAGAGAGTTCAAAATTATGTAAAAAAGATAAATTTCAATCCTATCGTTTGGTATGGCACGTGCTTAAGTTCTGTTATTGTAGACTAAATTTTGGTCAAAAATAATAACGACAGAAAGGAATGAAATAAAAAAAAAACAATTAATGCCTAGAAAGTTAAAGCTCAAAAAGATACGATAAAAGATGCCTAAAATCCCATTTTAGAAGGTTTAAGAACATGTCTTTCAACACTGTCATATTGAAGATTTAGTACCGTATTTAGGCTTGACTTTTTTACCAAATTTGGTCAAATACCAAATACACAGGTAAACTAAATAGTCATCAGACAGACAAAACATTGAGTATTTAAGTATAATGGGGTATATACTGAAGTATATATTTTGATCACTAATTTTATCTATTATTAGACATGATATTACCACAATAACTTATTGGGTGTAACGTTTTAACATTAAATTCGTTTTCAAGCCACCTATTTAACTATGAATGTAGTATACACTAGGTAACACTCCTGTACGCTTCGCGTGGCAACACGTGATTACAGTAGCAGTAAGAGGGCTAGTAAAAGCGAGAGAATAAATATTTATCACTGTTTTCTTTAACAACGGCTATATTCTATTATATGTAAAAGTTATGTAAAACAATCGGACTGTTTGAAATACATACTAAAAAGACGCAATATTAACACCAGCCAACACATTATTAACATGAACCGTTGTTATATGCATAACAAAATATAAAAAAACTGAAATGATAGAAAATCGACGGAACTTTCAGAATCAACTGTTGTTTGAAAGTTATTTGTTAGCACTGAATGTTTCATGATTGGTAGAAAATGTTTGGGGACATTTCTAATGCTTCAAGTGTTTTAGGGAACAAACAGAATGTCTCGACAAGTAGGCCTATAACGAGCTCCTGTCGATAATCTGCCTTAGCTTACGTTTAGAACCACGCCGCTGGTTTTAGAACCAATGGGTTGAGGAACAGTGGTTTTAATCAAGGGTTTTAGAGCCAGTGGGGTGAGGATCAGAGGTTTTAATCAAGGGTTTTAGAGCCAGGGGGGGCGAGGATCAGGGATTTTAATCAAGGGTTTTAGAGCTAGTGGGGCGAGGATTAGGGGTTTTAGAACCGATGGGGGAGGATCAGTGGTTTTAATCAAGGGTTTTAGAGCCTGTGGGGCGAGTATCGGGGGTTTTAATCAAGGGTTTTAGAGCCAGTAGGGCGAGGATCAGGTGTTTTAATCAAGGGTTTTAGAGCTTGTGGGGCGAGGATTAGGGGTTTTAGAACCGATGGGGGAGGATCAGGTGTTTTAATCAAGGGTTTTAGAGCCAGTGGGGCGAGGATTTTAGAGCCAGTGGGGCGAGGATCAGGGGCTTTAATCAAGGGTTTTAGAGCCAGGGGGAGAGGATCAGGGGTTTTAATCAAGGGGTTTAGAGCCAGTGGGGTGAGGATCGGGGGTTTTAATCAAGGGTTTTAGAGCCAGTGGGGTGAGGATCGGGGGTTGTAATCAAGGGTTTTACATCCAGTGGGTTGAGGATCAGGGGTTTTAGAGCCAGTGGGTTGAGGATTAGGGTTTTTTTATGTAGTCTCTTCGTGCTTGGCGTTTAAATTTTAAAACTTTCTATATCAAGCCTTCTTATCTGTTTCCTACCATGAGACATTTCATGGAAAATATTTTGCTTACGGAACTGACTAAGTATATTTACGGTGAATTCGTGCAAATCTGGTAGATCGAGGGTTCACGTTAGTGTGACGGATGAGAAAAAAATAATTACAAGTAGTCTGGTTACTATCTGGTTGATAAGATTAGACATTATGTTGTGTATTGCAAGACGGATATGATTGATAAAATGATAATGCTCTATTTTTCCATTTACTAACAAAGAGATACACGTAGGTTCTTTTGTAGTAGGGAGTGTAATGATAATCATATGTTAGCGTTTAGATTAGACAATAATAGACAATGGACGCCAGTAGTAGTGCTGTAACCAAGCTAGTTGAGAGCGAATCGTGGAGATAGTAGCAAAAACTCTGTTATCATTCACCTTAATACCGACATGGTGCCCGCTCAAGGGTTGCCATCGGTGTGATTAATACTAAAGAAGTTTGGGGTTTCCGTGTTGGGTGGTAGTCAGAGTTCGGATGTTATCTTTCCTTCCCAGTTAACTGAAAATTAGACCAATGCTTTGGTAGTTAGGATTCCACGTGAAGCTGTAGGTCTTTGTTACCATGGATATTGTGCTATTAATAAATTACCATTTCTGATCATAAGTCAGTTTAAGACTAGACTACACAGGTCATCCACACTCATTTAATCATCCATACTATCCGTAAAATATGCAAAAGGTCTATCGGTGTCTCAGTTCTGAAAAAAGTTAGATATATATTTGCATGCACCCCCAGAAAATTGGACATTTCAAGTTTGAATGTAGATATTTAATCTATTTTTCACATTTTAAAGGAAATTAAAGCATAATGACCTGTCTAGCTATTCTGGTTACTAACCTAGGGCGAATGTAACATAATAGAAATAAAATTAGTAACATATTACACTTAAAAAGTCGTATATTGTGTGGTTAAATTTATTGTGGTTCGAACTTGTAACCTGGTTTTCACAAATAAGATAAGAAGGTATTACGTAGCTCAACATAATGAAATATGTGATAATGGTCTGTGTAGTCTGGTTACTAACCCAGGCCAAACTTTGCCAAATAGAAACAAGGTAACTAACAGATATACAAAAATTAAGGTTAAATTTATTTTAGTTCGTATATTTAACCTTACCATGTAAGATAAGGTTACATGTGCCGATAAGGTTTCAACAAATATTTCAAGAGTTTGTAGCTTAACATCATAAAATAGATCAGAATGCCTTTGCAGTCTGGTTTCAAACTGATACCGCCCCACTTTTTATCAATTCTCCATTAGTCAGCGCAGCAGAACGACGTATAGTTTACATTGGAATCCGAACCACGTGACACAGGACACATTTTATTAGCTATTCGATAAGGTAAACCACTTCTATCTCAAGTTGATGTCAAACCACAACCGATTTACTAACCAAACACCTCGTCGATTTTGTTCTGACTCGTAAACATTTAGGGAGATACGAATATTTGAATATCTGCACCGTATCGTCTGTTATGTGTTTTTGCTTATAACACAGCAATGATTTATTTCATATGATAATTATTTAACTTTGTGAAAATATGCACAAAATGTTATTGTTTTATTTTTTATCAATCCGAGTATTTTTCACGTTGATGGAATGGAACTGTTTCATCTTTGATCCATTCTGCGTTTGCAGTTAAAATAAATAAATGTTAATCAATCTTAGTTAATTAAAGTAGTACAGAAATATTAGCATCTCTTAAAATTACTTTCCAATAACAAATTTATTATTGGACCTAAATGGTGCATACAAATTCCACTGTCTGAACACTAAACCATCCAATTTCCGGAACTTGTAGGATTAAAGGTAGGCTAAATTAACAGTTATAGCAAAATAAAAAAAGTGCTGGCAGCTCCAAAAGTACTGGCAGCTCCAAAAAATTACTTGCCATTGAAAATATAGAACTAGACCTAAAAGAAAAAGTCATCCAGACAACCGTTACTGTGCTAACATTAAACCGTCTTGTTTCTGGTTTTATTAGTGAATATTTTCATTTAGTTTTAATAAATAATTAATTAATAATCACCGCAACCAATAAATTAAATTAATAGTAGAAGCACCCAAATAATAAATACTGGAAACTTTAATTAGTTACAAATCAAAAATATTGGGCGTACTAGCCGACAGTTCTTGTTTACCGTTCTTCCACGGTTCTCTCTAAACCGGCACATCAGTATAAAGGTTTAGCCTGCTCGTGTTCTCCCAGACAACAAATTTCTATAGTTTAGAAAACCTTAGGGGAATGCAAAAAGATGCAATCATTTAAGAGTTAGTAGAAATGACATTAAACATTTCACAATGAAAGCCAAATCAGCTAAATATTTGTGACATGTTTTTTATCAGATGTTTAAAATAAAATGCCAAATTAAATTACTGCCAATCTTATTCTTATGAGAAAGAGTGAACTTTGAAAGACTGTTTCCATCCCTTATAAATATAATTTCGATTATTCTTTTTTTTATTGGGTCTCTATGACACATAACCTAACTTCCCTCCAAATTTTATAAAAATCTGTTCCGAAGTTCCGAGATCTCGTTGATGAGTGAGTACATCGTTTTTGGATGTTATGTATTTAAGATGTCATAAAATAAGAAATCATCCAAATACATTTTGCTTTCCAAACACTAATTATTAATAAACCACGTGATTCCCTGAGGAAGGTACTAAGCTACAACACCGAAACGTTGGGTATATTTGAAAACTGTGTAAATAGCATGGGGTTGATATAACTCGTAAAATTAACATAGACTAATATGTCTGATTCTTTTCTGAATCTCCCTCATCTGAGATTCACTGAAATTGATCAACATTAGGCTATATTGTCGGCACTAGTGGCGCAGTGCTGTAACCCAGCTACTTGGGGGCAAAGTGTGTTGAGATTGTAGGCGATAGGTTATATACTCGGTCATCTTAATAATGACATGGCATCAGCTTTATTTAGTTTTTTTACGTAAGGTTAACGCACTATTTTTTTTTAATTGTTGACAGTGGGTGGAACGGGTAAATGAAGTTGTGTGTGAGTTGGTAACCCTGATTCTAAGATGCCTAGCCTTATTAGTTGCCTAAATCTATTTAGTTAGGATTTTTATAATATTTATTTGTTTTGAACATACATTTGCACAAATTATTCATTTATTTTCAGTGTGTAATACAAATGATTGGTTATAGTTATATTTGAATTTGATGTTATGTGATAGTTTAAATTAGAAAGTATATAAAATATAATTAATTAAGCTATTAATTCAATTCTATTGGAATTAGGTTTAGTGAAGCCTAATGGCGTTTTTTTAGTAAAAAAACCCTAAAAAATAAAGTTATTACATTATTCTTTTATAATTAACATAGTTATTAACGTTATTAACATTATTTTCAATGTATTCAAACCCACAGACCACAACTTGTTTCGTATAGTTACAAAAGATATATTTAATTTTTTACATTCAGTAGGCTATTCTAAATAGTGACAGGAAAACATGAGTGTATTTTTGGTCATGACATAAGTGTTTATTTAGTTTTTTTACGTAAGGTTAACGCACTATTTTTTTTTTAAATTGTTGAAAAGTGGGTGGAACGGGTAAATGCAGTTGTGTGTGAGTTGATAAGCCTGTGTATAATTATAAACAGATAAATCATTTATAAGTTGATATATCTGTTACCCTATATATCGATATTTTCATTTCGATATTATCGTTAGATCGATATTTGGTGTGCGATACATCGATATGTTGAAAATATTTGTCATCCCTACTCCAATGGTCGATAAGGACGAGGTAGTTTCTAAATTTCCGAAAGTGTGGAATTTTATGTGTGGAAGCTACATTCTATTTACTAATCAACATCGTTAGTTTATAAAAAGTCTGTTAAATAGCCCAATTAATCGAGTGTTTGACTGTTCATTGGGCTATTAATTAATGTTACTTTCTAATGAAAAGTCTGCGGAAAGAAGTAGTTCTGGACAGCTGCGTTCTCTGGTCTACAATAATTGCATAGTGAAAGTAATATTAACAACTTTATATTTATGGACGCTAAGAACAGAATCATTTACAATAATAAAATATAGTGAACAATTAATAGAATATAAATAAAATAAATAAATAAAATATAGAGGTAAAAGTTACTAAACATTTAATTTAACTTTTTTGCAGCCTCGAAGAATTCATGTACGTTGTAAAATGGATTGCTCTCAAGCCATTTATGAAAAAGACTTGAAAATGTTTTCCTCTCAACTGTTTAATGTGCTTTGTTAAATATTTGCGTGTTAAACGCCCGTGTATTATGGTGTTTTGGTGTAAGGTGAAGTGCGATGATTTGGAAAATGATTGATCGGTAGCGTAGTTTGTTCAATCCCAGCTTCATGTGCTAAAGGTTCGATCCCTATCAGAGTCAATACATTTTGAGAAGGATTATCTGATAATCACCGGCTGTTCATTTGTCATTGGGCTATTAATTAATGACACTTTCTAAGGAATAATTGGCCTTAGTTTGTAACAATGACTACATTCGCTCATTTACACTCATCACACTCATTCGAAATCCATATTCGCCCATATCTTGACGATCGGCGTTTTATGAATAAATAAGATAAATAAATAAAAAATAAATAAATAACTTTTTGAATATCAGGTATTCTGGCTATGTGTGTCTTCATTTTTGGTAAATTAGTTTTTGCTTCAACATGTAGAAGAACAGCTTCTATGTAGAGTGCAATAACTGTTCGGATTTTGTAATTCTTGAAGGCTTCATGACAGCTGTCCTTCGGCTGGAGATGAGCAAGAATAGCCCATTTTTGCAATAATAAAACTCTGTTTAGATTTCTTTCAGAAGTGCTTCCCCATAGGGCGAGTAAATATCGGATTTGTGATTCAACCAATGTATAATAGGATGCTTTTTATGTTGCCGACCCTCCTAAAATTTGCATGACTTGTCCATGACAGGTCGGAGTCAACTATCATTTTCAGTACTCTTATCTCTTGTTAAATTTGGAATCTGTAGTAAGGAATCATTTTTATGGTTGAAATTTAGTAGTATTAATTTGTTAGAGTTTATTTTTTGTAATTTTTTTAGATTATTCTATTGTTTTATTTAGTGTCTCAATTATATTTTTAGAGAGGTATTCGGCTTATTTATTTTTTGTTACTAGTGTATTTTCATCAGCATACATAATACACTTAGTATCATTGTTTTCATTTAAAATGTCAGGACATTCGTTAATTAAAATGATGATCCTTGAGGCAGGGTGATATTGATAAAGGTTGCGAGATGGTTGAAGTTTTTACGTTATTAATCACTTGTTGCACTTCTACTCTTTGAGGCCGATCTATAAAGTGGCTCCTAAGCCATTCTATTTCTGTATTTGACACTTCAAAATATTCAAGTTTATGTAATATTAATTTTTGTCCCAAACAATCAAATGCCTCTGAGTAACCAAGTAGAATTGCTGATACATGATTTAATTCCTCTAGCTGATCGATTATATGTTCAATTATCATTCTTAGAACACTGATTGTAGATCAGTCTTTGAGGAAGCCGTGTTGATAATCTGTGATTAGTTCAAAATATTTAAGATATGTCGTTAATTGAGCTAGTACTATTTTTTTAAATATTTTTGCAAAAGTTGAAATATTGAATATGGGTCTTTAGTTATTAACTTCTGGTATTGGTCCTGATTTGTTTTTTTGAAATATTGTTGATTGTTTTAATGATGATGGAAATTTATCCAGTAGAAGTGATTTATTTATGATGTGGGTTTATGGATAAACTAGTACATGGAAACAGCAATGAATTAATTTTGGCTGGAATTTCATCCAATCCACGTGATAGTTAATGAAGGTTTCAAAAATTAATTGTGTATTCTGACTGTGGTCAGACTGTGTATAATGACTGTGATATGATTAACTTCTTTAAAATGAAACTTTTTTTGAGTAATAAAAGTTGTTAGGTCAGAAGATTATAAAATTGAGTTGTTTTTATTGTTTTTTCTGCTATTTTGGAAGAGAAGATGTTAAAGTGAGATGCTTATTTTCTGGATGTTCTTATGGTTTCCCATTAATATTTATGTAAATTGAATCCGACTCTTTGCGTGTTTTTCCTTTCAGAGTTAATAAAATTCCATATAGCTTGAGATTTATTAGTAGATGAATGAATGCATTCTTCAGTAACTTTTTGCTTACGTTTTCCTTAGTTATTCTTCTTTTTTGACATTTCGATTCTTGCTTACAGGTTTATATTTATTAGTGCTTCTAAGTAATCCTGTTTCAGCTGGTTAACAATCTGTTCAGGGAATGTTTTTAGCTTGTCTCTTCTTTTTGGTTTTGGATTTTTTTTGTGGACATATTATCAAGCGTCATCTTAATTGTTTTTTTAATGTGTTTAAGGAAGAGGTGTTTACATTATCACAATTGTAGACTTTGGACTAGACTTTCTTTTGTAGTATTTCTTTTATGACATTTAAATTATATTTTAGTTTCTTTTATATATTGAAGGTAAATTTCATTTACTTCTGAATAAAGTGGGCGTTTGTACAGTATTTTCGGAGAGACCACTTTCAAAAACTGCAAATTCAATTTCGTCAATTTCTATGTTGCTGCATATACAGTCTATTGATGTAGAGGTTGTGTTTGTTATTCTAGTCGCAGATAAGGGAAGTCTTTCTATGTTGTGTGTCAGTAACTCCTCTTTAAGCATTCTGGTCTCTGAGAGATCTCAATTCTGTTTATCAATGTTTATGTTACACATTACAACTATTGATTTTGATTGTGTTTGCACTAGATCAAGAATGTTGGGAATTTCTTTTATAGAAGATATCTTTTCCAGGTAATCTATATATCCCTAATAAGTACAGTATTTTGTTGTTTCATTTTACTGAGACTATTGTTGCTTCGAATATAAATAATGCACAGAAATTCAAGATATCTCTTCCTATTGATTAAATTTCAGTTGTGTAATTTTTATAAATAGCTACCACCTGATTTGCGTTTTCCTGCCAAACTCAGCTAGTAATGAGTATCCGTATATTTCTCAATTTCGATGAATTAATGTTCAGTTAAAATTAATAATGTTTGGATTGTTTCATTTAGAAGTTGTTTTAATTGATCATATTTATTAGTCAGTCTCCTTATGTTTTGGTGGAGTATTGTTTTTATTTTTATTATTTCTCTTGCTTACTAAACGTTTTGATGTACTTTTTAAACGTATGGATAGGATTTTTAATTGAGGTTATTTTGTTTAGTTCCTTTTTTGGTTTTCTCTTTTAATAATAAATTAGTTGATTTGTTTTATGCATTTATAAAAATAGTTTACATTTGTTAAATTTTGTATAGATTTTTCTGTCTTTTGTTATTATAACTTGAATCGTTTTAGGGTATAAAGCTATTATTTCAAGAATATTATATATGATCAGATTGAATGATTTATTTTTTCCAATTTTGTTGAAATGATTTATATAATACAAATACAAATAGTTTTATTGCATAAAAACCAGTTCACATGGTATCACAATCGTCAGAATAAATAAATAATTAATGGTAACAATTAAAGTCATGGCATTCATTCGTCATCCATTCAAACATATAAGTGTAACATTCATACAGCCATTCGTTCATTCATTTGGACATCAGACCCTCCTTTTGATGTTGAAATTTTACAATGTTCTAACTCCAGTGGCTCATCGTGAACTCATCAACCGAGTAAAACGCTTTTGTTAGCAAATATTGTTTTAGCTGACTCTTAAATTGATTTTGATTTTGTATTAGCTTGACACCCTCAGGGAGCCCATTGATTAATCTGACCCCGACTTGTGATGGCAGAAGCTCAAAAGCCGATGTTCTATGTTGGTGAGCCCGCAAGTTGTCCCTGTCTCTAGTCTCATAGACGTGAATGTCCCTGCCCCGCACCAACTGGCACTTAAAGCGGCAGTACAGGACGACATCGAGGATATAAAGGCAGGGCAGAGTCAGAAACCCCAGCTCCGGGAAAGCGTCCCGACACGACTCTCTGGTTTTTAATTTTTTAATTATTCTGATTGCTTTCTTTTGGAGTCGAAAGACTCTTTCTAGTTTGTATTTAGAACAGCTTCCCCCAGAGTCTTATACCATATGCCAAATGGGGGTATATTAGCCCATAATAGGCTATTTTCAAGACTTCCAGGGAGCAAATTTTGGAAATTTTTTTGCAAAGCAAAAATGTTTGATGAAACTCTAGAGCAAATGTGATTAATATGATCATCCTAGGTCAGCCCGGGATCAAGGTGCATCCCCAGGAATTTGACAGATGTGGCTTCTTTCAGAAATTCATCATCGATCATAATAGAGGGTTTGTATTCATCTTCTTGCTGTCGAAGACTAAAATTAATGAAACTTGTCTTAGTTGAATTTGTTTTGAGATTGAGATCAGAAAAGAATTGAATACATGAATTAAGTTCAATGAATGAAATGAGTTCTAGATTTTGCAAAGTATTATTTCGGAAAGAGACAGTCGTGTCGTCAGCATATTGAACTACTTGTCCATTCTGGACTAGTGAATTTAAACTATTGACATAAATTAGGAATAATACTGGTCCAAGAATTGATCCCTGCGGGACTCCATGGGTCAGCTTTACTTTTTTGGATGTGGCACCCGAGGTCTTCTTTTAGGTACGACTCCAGCCATTGGAGAGACAGACCCCGCACGCCACATTCGTCCAACTGGTGCAGGAGTGTCTCATGATGCACACAGTCGAATGCTTTGGAGAGATCGAGAAATATGCTGAGCACATATTCTCTTCTGTCCAGCCCCTCGACAACATTGTTCATAAAATTTGTCACTGCATCAATTGTGCTTAAAGTTTTCCTAAAACCAAATTGTTGTTTACTTAGAATTTCTTTAGTTTCCAGAAAATTTAGAAGTCTTTCGAGAAATAATTTCTCGTAGACTTTACTCAGGACTGGCAAAATTGATATAGGACGGTAGTTGTTGGCTACAGTTGGGTCGTCCTTCTTATAAATGGGAACTACTTTTGCTGTTTTTAAGGAATCAGGAAATTCCCCATCAGCAAAAGAAAGATTTATTAATTTTGTAAGTGGTGTCAAAATACTCGTATAACAGTTTTTGAGCATCCACGCTGACATGCCATTAATGTCGCAGGTTTTTTTCGACTTCAGTTTCTGTATCGCTCGATCAACCTCCTCCTCACTAACAGGGGTCAGTACCATGGATGTTACAGGTTCCCTAGCAATTTTTAGGTTTTGGTGGGGTTGGAGATTAATGGGAACTGTCAATGCAACTGAAGAAAAAAAATCATTGAACTCGTTTGCGACCTCAAGAGGGTTTTCAATGAGTTTGTTATTTTTTTTATAGAGATCGGATTATTCAGTTTACTGCATTCTTCCTTGGTATTACTGTTGTTTATTTTCCAAGCTGTTTTTGAAAAATTGTCAGTTTTCTTTAACGTTTTAGTAATTTCATAAGCTTTACAAAATTAATGTAAACGTTGTAGAATTGTAGGTGGGGTATTTTTTGTTAGATTTTGAATATGTAGATTAGTTTATTTTATTTTCTTGTATGAAATGAGATGAGATGAGACAAGCTGGAATGAGATGAATTGAAATAAGATGGGATAAGGCAAGAGTAAAGAAGGCGAGGCTACAAATAGCTGTTACAATTAGTACATTGTGCAATTAGTATATACACCTTTCCCATGTTTAGAATCAACTGAAGCACCCTCCATACCTTTCCTATTGATTAACCTCAGGTTAACCCAAACAAATGTGGACTAGACCTTCTCGTCTTAAAATTCTGACATTTTGTGGTATCGCAAAAATACTGCTTCATACAACATCCCATTCTTATACATTACACTATACCTTAATACCTTCTTCATAAAGTATTTTTTCACACATAATACATTACATATATTCACTATTATTTCACTAGTTACTCGATAGAGCTTCCCACAACCCATGCGCGATCGCCTCCCAACAATACTCCATCACCTCCGACACGTGTGATCTGTAAACAGCAGTTTACCCGAGAATGGAATCTATTTTCATTTATTCACCCCGTGAAAGTGCATCAGTAACGTGAGAAAGGTTATGTGTTTGCTCCAGGTGTATATGGAAGGGACTGTTCCCATTTCACTGCGCCACACTACATAGATCCTGCGGGACGTGGCCTATAAGTCGCCAGTAACCGGGATCACGTTCCCCAAGTCGTCAACAAGCTCTGCCATTCCTGTAATCGTAAACCGCCTGGTCGTGATCATGACCTACCTCGGCATCGACTGCTAGTTGGTGCTTGGACGGAGGCGACCCATTTTTTAACATGTTATTAGTTCTAAGGAAATCATGGAAGTCTAATAATTACTGCAAAATATTACTATTTATTACTAAGATAACGATCTTCGAGATATGAACGAATAAAAGAAGCGAAAGAGCGTGATGAATGACTGTAGTCATTAACAAGTTCACAGTTCTTTAGAAAGAACTATTTATTAATAACCCAATAGCCAGGGGCAAAAAAGGGCCTGCAGCTTTAAGTGGAATCCTAACCGCGCACCATTGGTCTGATTTTCATCTAACTGAGAAGCCTGATATTCAGATATCTTCCTTATACGACATTCGGACCTTGGCTATCACCCAACACGAACACCCCAGACTTCTCTAGTAGTGTCCACGCCGATGGAAACCATTGAGATGACGCCATATCGGCATTAAAGGGCCGAGCACAGAACCTATCGCCAATAACCTCCACAACATTTTGTCCCTAAGCAGCTGAGCTACAGCGCTGCTTCACTGCTTTCGACTATGTACCTTGGTAGCCGTTTATCCACCTATAGACTCTGACAAATTCAAGCTTCAACCGTCATAAATAAAAAAAAGAAAAAGCAACATAATTTGATAGAAAATATTTATATGTTCAATTATATTTGTCTCTGAAAATGTTGTAGCCAAAATTTTCTAAGAATAGCTTATTTTTCTCTAGTAGAGTCGATCCTGAGATATGGGTTAATATTCTGGGATCTAACCAGCGTAGTGGAGTTTAATAGAGTGTTTGTCCTCCAAAAGCAGTATGTGCGAATCATTGCAAGACGGAGGAGGTTCCAGTCCAGATAGCCCTTTAGTGTGTAGCCCTCGGAGGGAGAGTTTGATGGGATACGAGATATGTTTTATTTATTTTTTTTATTATAATAACCCTCAGATTTTTATGAAAAATTGTAATTTACATTATAACTCAACACGATCTAGATCTCATGCCTGTGTCTGGACATAATACCGGTGCATTTGAGATGAGTCCATACCATTTAGGTGCGCAAGTGTTGAACTTGTTGCTGCAGGAAATAAAACATGAACATAATTTACGTTCATTCAAAAAGAAAATCCTGCGCTGTCGTAGGATTTTTTATGAGTTTTTACACTTATGTACGAATACAAATTTTGAATTTTAATTTTTACAATTCCAGATCATTCATACAATTTGCTAATTGAAATCTAAACTAACGGTATATTTTATACTTACATTTTAGGTTCCTTCAATCAGATTTATTCACATAAAACCCTAACTTTTTGAAACTTTATGTTAATAAGCAAGACAGAGATCACTATCGACTAGATATACTTGGAGATGCAGGGGTCAAGGTGAGTGCTCACCCAACAATGGGTCTGTATACCACAAACCACCATTGTTCAGTCTCTCCTCATTGTCTTAACTCATCCCTTGAGCCGCTGCCTTTCTCTGGAAAACTTCAAACCTTATTGTTGTTAAAATCTATAAAATGATCGAATTAACGTTCATCGTTGATTGACGACTCGTTTTTTCGACTTGGTGAACAAATATGAATGACAGTTTTATGAACGTTTGACTGAAGTCTAGTATAGCCAGCACTGGTGGTGTAGTAATGTAACCCAGCTACTAAGTGACAAAGTCTTGTGGATGAATTGTAGGCGATGTGTTCTATGCTCAGTCCTCTTAATACCAACATGGCGTCTGGTCAAGGGTTGCCATCAATGTGGACATTAATAGAGAAGTCTGAGATGTCCGTGTTGGGTGGTAGTCAATGTCCGGCTGTTGTATAGAGGAGTGTGAGGCTTGTCAATTTTATGAAAATCACACTATTACCACGTGGTTCGAATTGTACTTAAAGCTATAGATCCCTCAGTTTCCCTGAATATTGGGCTATTAATAAATGGCTCTTTCTAAGGAACAGTCGACCTTAGCTAATAACAATGACTACATTCGTTCATCTATAATAATCACATTCATTCACCTCTTATATTCATTCATATTTCTACGATCGGCGTCTCACTGATGAATAATGAATAACAAAAATTCAATTGACTTTTTATCAAATCAATGGCATTTGATAATGACATTTGAAGAATTGTCATATGATTAATGCCAACTTTTGATAGACTACTTCAACTAAAGTAAAAAACGAGACATTGATCAATGTTTATACGATGAATTGGTAACCGCATGTGGAGGAAAAAGAACATCAAAATTAGAACACACAAGTATTTTAGATGAAATAGAAGACAACAGCTAAATTGGTATGGACATCTGTGAAGAATGGCGGTGCATAGTCTCCCAATATAAAGTCTTGTCTGGAAGTAATAGAAATAAATGAAAAAGGACCGGTGAGAAAAACTTGGTTGACAAATAAAGAGAAATAAATGGATAAAATAATATTCCGTACATTTTCAGCAGGATAAAGAACATGGTGCACTGGATGAGGGAGTGAATAAAAAAAAGGAAAACTAAAAGCTCACAGAAAATTGCTTAAATTTTTAAATTATGCTTTAGTATTTCTTTCAAAAAGGAAAATACAAAGGGAAGGCGGAATACAATTAACTGTGGCTTAGTAAATATATGAATTGCTTGAGGAGTTCCCACAATTATGACTAAAGATAAACTTGACAGTTAAACTGTTGTCTATTTATAACTAAAAAACTGTACTTTCTAACAACTTCCATAGAGTTAAAAATAGTCACTCGATTTTTTTTCAGACAATTCGATAGTCGAACAGTTTAAATAATCAATAGTCGAATTAAATTAAACTTGTTTTGATATTGTGATATTTTGGGGGAAAAATAGTTTCAACAATATTGTCTATTTAACTGTGCTTGAAATAATCTACTGATATTGAGTGATGTTTTTATTTCAGGCCCTAAATAACTTATAGATCAACTTTAATATTGAAAAGTTTTATATACTAAAGTTGATTTATTGATACAGGAATGTGGATTTTTAATTTCAGTCGCCTGACTTAATTCTCTACTATTTAAAATTTTTCATTCGTGTTAATGGCTCTTTTTATATGCAATCATTAATAAATAATCTTCCAAATTGAAATAAAATCCTGTTAGTCCGGATTTTTATTTCAGGCTCTCTATTCTCAATTTTAAAGTTTTTTCAAAATAGGTGCTTATAAAAATATGTTAATTATCTATTTTCCAATCAGTGGACTGCGTATTTCTTTAACCTTTACAAACTACTTCTTGTTATTTATTTAAATCTCTCAGAGATAACGAGGTAAGTGCTGTAGAACGCTTGTTTCATTACTGGTAGCAAGGTTGCCGAGACCGGTGAGTCATTGTTAATTGCAGTACTGGATGACGAAATAGCTAAAGGGCTGTTGAGAAACGGTGGTTTGTTTCCTTTTTAATAAATTATTTTTAAATTATATAAAAAGCGTTAGACTTCTATAAGGAAAATTACCGATACGCTTGACAAGGCGTCCCTTGTAAACGTAAGATGACAAAAATGTTTTCAAAAATTATTTTTGGTATTTGTATTTCGATTATCCTATAGAAAACAATTCCGTTTCCAGTTCCCTTACACGCCAGTGTTTATAAATACACAGACATTTTACAATAATACCCGTAAAAACTCCATACCAACTTTCATTTTTCAGGTTTTTTTTATCATGGTGTTAACTATAATAAAACAACAGCTGTTCCATTATTGACTTATAATAGAATTCCCAAATAACCACAGAGAATAAAGAAACATAGGTCACGTCCTAAAGAGTGCTTATGTGTGTCGAGTAGTTAATTCATCAAGTTGCCATGCAGATGATAGGACCAGCACCTTGTCAGACCTTCCTTTATCTCCCATAAGTTATTTGCACACTTATAAAGATGTACATGTACGCTGGCGTTCACTGTGACCATAAGAATGAGGCTGCAGTTTTCTGTGTGCTAAAACATAATTATATTTGTCTCATATACATTAGTTGGATTTATAAGTAACCGAGGACTTGTGTGTCAGTGTTAAAGTGTTTGGTAAAGTATCTGGTCCAGACGCCACTGACTCTCGAGTCAACACAGACCTCATCTGGATAGGTCCACATTTCTCCCTTATCCAGGCAATCCACCCACCCATACACGTACTGTGGGAATGACCCAACCGCCCACCCATACACGTACAGTGTTATTGACCCAACGGCCCACCTATACACGTACAATGGTAATGACCCAACCACCCACCCATACACGTACAGTAGTATTGACCCAACCGCCCACCCATACACGTACAGTGGTATTGACCCAACTGCCCACCCATACACGTACAGTGGTATTGACCCACCTGCCCACCCATACACGTACAGTGGTATTGACCCAACTGCCCACCCATACACGTACAGTGGTATTGACCGAACTGCCCACCCATACACGTACAGTGGTATTGACCCAACTGCCCACCCATACACGTACAGTGGTATTGACCCACCCGCCCACCCATACAGGGACGGTGGTATTGACCCACCCGCCCACCCATACAGGTACGGTGGTATTAATAACAATAACACTAATCAACAATAATCAATAACACTGTACGTGTATGTGTGGGCGGGTGGGTCAATACCACTGTACGTGTATGGGCGGGCGGGTGGGTCAATACCACTGTACGTGTATGGGCGGGCGGGTGGGTCAATAACACTGTACGTGTATGGGCGGGCGGGTGGGTCAATAACACTGTACGTGTACGGGTGGGCGGGTGGGTCAATAACGCTGTACGTGTATGGGCGGGCGGGTGGGTCAATACCACTGTACGTGTATGGGCGGGCGGGTGGGTCAATACCACTGTACGTGTATGGGCGGGCGGGTGGGTCAATACCACTGTACGTGTATGGGCGGGCGGGTGGGTCAATAATACCACTGTACGTGTACGGGTGGGCAGGTGGGTCAATACCACTGTACGTGTATAATGATTTAAAATAAAAAAAAAATAAATAAAAAAATTTTATGAATTCAATTACTTAGTAAGTTATATTGATAATATCTGCAGTAATGTACTCGGATCTAATATCTAATAACTTGGCTCACTTAAACCACCCTAGTGTAAACCATGACACTGCGGGGATAGGATCTTTAGGATTCCGTCACGGCTACTAGAGGCACATTCTCTCTTCCTTGAAGACTTACTAGGAGAAAAAAAACCCTATTATCTGCCACTTATACGGTGGCCTACCAATTAGACGTTTATGGGGCTATAAAGGATATCGGCACATACAATCACTGACACACGCACCTCATCATACATCGGTGTACGTGAACGCATATAAGATGAGTATCAGCTGCAATCGTTAAAGTACATAAAAGAACAAGTATCAATAGAAGAGTTGTAAAACTACGGTGATCTTTCTCCAGTCTTAATATTAAAATATAGATTTATACACGTACTAACACAGTAGAAAGTACATGATGATTTATATCTCATATTATTTATACTTGTTCTTTTTTATATTTTTAACTATTATAAATCTGATACTCGTCTTGTACATATCACGTACAATGTCGCATATACAGAGTGCCCAGTGTGGAAGAAAAGTCCAGGAACAGCTTAATAATTTCTAAACTATTACAGATAAAGCAATAAAACTTCGAAACTCATTACTACACCTCTTAATCTACCTTTTTAAGTAAAAACCATTGTTTTGTCTTATCAGGGGAATGGCCCGCAAGATGTCAGAAGAAACCTTATATGAGAGCATAGGTCGAGTAGTACATCATATTGAAGGTCTTTATTAATAAAACATAGAGGCTTAAGTCCGACCTTAATAGGTTCGTTCTTTAAAAACATTACGCTAGTTTAAAGCTTTTACAATTAAGGTCCTGTTCTAGGCGGTTTAATATTCTTTTCTTATCGTTCAGAAATTATTAAGCTGTTCCGGGACTTCTCTTCCACACTGTATTTAAGGAGATGGTTGATAAAAATTCAGAAAATTTGCGATCATAATTAATATTCTATCAATGTGGTGGCCGTTGCTAAGGGGCTAAGGTAGTAACTTTCCATACAGCCGTTCCAGGGTTCAATTCCATGAGAGGGTTTACCCCTTTGCCACTACCCTGGTTCGTTATGTGGTGAGTTTCAATTAGCATACAAAATAAAAATTGGCTCATCTAAGTGTCATAATTGCGCATATCTAAAACTAAAGGCCATACGAAATTTAAATTTATTTATAGTCCGTTAAAAAGCAAACATGAAACTTAGTAAATAATCATAACAGCGTATAATTGCTTCTAATTTATCATAATACAGTAATAAAAAGTAAAAGGAGGAAAACTACCATTGTAAATAAAAAATACAAACTGGTTTTTAAAAATAGGTCATCAACTTTGTAAATTAAAAAAAATCATCAACTCCAGCAGTTCCTATTTTTAACTTGTCTGGAAAAGGCAGTGTAATTCAGTGAAGTGGAAAAGTAATTAAACTATGTATCAAATTCCTTATATACCGGTAGCATATCACATGGAAAAGTGAAAGTGGGCACCATAGATGTCCTACAATAATGGCTTTTCTTGAACAATAACGATGTACAGTTTCCGAGTCACGTTCATTAGCCACTAGGGCTATGTTCCTAATTTTACTTTTGTTGTCAAACAGTTTTTATGTGTGGAATAATTATTATTATTTCAATAATGAGAAACTCCCTCTGAAATGTCAATACTTTGAACTACAAACCCTATGAGGATTTTCACAGCCTACTACACCCATCAACCCTACATGTATGTATGGCTTCTCACTACGGCCCCAACTTTATACCTACGAGTATTGCATGTAATATGCTTGAATTACTTGTATTTTCTTTTGAAAAAATGAGAATTTCACTGTACTTTTATCAAATTTGTATTTTCAATATGTTAAAATATATTAAGTGGTAGAGAAGGCTTTGCAGAACTGCACCTATTGGAAAAATAAAGACGTTTTTCTTATCATTTCGAATTTCATAAAACAATTAATAATGAACTTGTGTTATTTTATATTTCCTTATATTCATTACTAATTAAATTTGTTAGTTAAAGTTAACTTTAAGAACTATACACCACCTTTATGACAGTTATGCATCAGAAACTTTTGTTAAACACGAATACGACCTATAATATACAATATTACTATAGATCTGAACTTTAAAGTGCTATAGATCTGAGCTTTATGTCTGTATGGATCTCAGCTTTAAAGTGCTATAGATCTGAGCTTAATGTCTGTATAGATCTGAGATTTAAAGTGATATAGGTCTGAGCTTTAAAGTGCTATAGATCTGAGCTTAATGTCTGTATAGATCTGAGATTTAAAGTGATATAGGTCTGAGCTTTAAAGTGCTATAGATCTGAGCTTAATGTCTGTATAGATCTGAGATTTAAAGTGATATAGGTCTGAGCTTTAAAGTGCTATAGATCTGAGCTTAATGTCTGTATAGATCTGAGATTTAAAGTGATATAGGTCTGAGCTTTAAAGTGCTATAGATCTGAGCTTAATGTCTGTATAGATCTGAGATTTAAAGTGATATAGGTCTGAGCTTTAAAGTGCTATAGATCTGAGCTTAATGTCTGTATAGATCTGAGATTTAAAGTGCTATAGATCTGAGCTTTATGTCTGTATTTTAAACAAATGTAAGTTCATAGAATAAAGGATCCAAGTGTTGAATTAATTTTCCGCTCAATTTGTTTTATATATAATGGTTAAATGTTATGTCTCATTATTAATACTATTCGTTTCTATTGTATTTTTGAGTTTTTTGTACCTATTCTATTTTATCTCTTGTTGATTTCCTTTGACTATTACTTGTGCAAGCTAATATCACAATTAATAAAATCACTAACAGTTATTTAAAACACAAATCGAACAAAAAGTATAAAACAATTATCACATATCATTAGACAATACAGTACATGGTGAATATAACTGGTGAGTACTTCCAGTTAAGGCCAGGGTTCGAACCTGCACTATCTCTAAACAATCTCAAAATCTCAGTCACCGACTCTCACAAAAATATAACACAGTTCTTTATTGGAATAATAATATTTATTCTACTTAAAAGTGTTCTGAAAACAAAAGCAAAATTAGAAAAATATGCTTACCACAGTATCCAGTGAGCGTGGCTCGTAAACCTAACATAATTATCGTTTAATAAACGTAATTATTAGTGGAATTCCATGGCGCCCACTTTCGATGTTACTAATCCGTCATGCCACTTGTGTAACTAAAAGGAAATTTGTTCAAATATGTAATTTAATTAATTTTTCTCCTCGCTAAATCTACATTACACCGCATTTTATCTCCCAGACACGTTCAACACGGGAACTGTCATGTCAAGGTTTGAAATAGGAGAGCTGCTTACCAAGCATTTAGATGCTCGATTAGATTAGTAGATTATATTTATTATGTACAAAATCTAAATATCTCTAATGATACTGTTTATTAACTAACGCTATTACTATATAACATTGAATTAAACTTCTCTGGTTTTGAATTGTCATCGCGGTGCACTAGGGGATAATTCTGCACGCTTTGCGCTCAGTGCTCGTGTCACTACGTTAACAACAGGGGGAATATTAAAATTAACAGAACAAAAATTCGGTATTCCTTTTTAAAGAACTGTTTGTATCATATAAAAATCATATTTACACTAAAAATACTCAAAATTTTACACCAGCATAAACACCATAAACAGCTTAGAACTTAGGCTTAAGCAGCCGGTGTCATAACTAAAATGTACAGTTTCCGGTGACAACCGCGTCAAGGTACTATCTACAATATTTACAAGATGACCAGACGTTTCGCCCATACTGTGATGGGGCATCCTCAGTGGTTCCTCTGAGACTCAGAATTCACATTATTCATGAATTCAGTTAGGCTTACTCACCTTCTTACTAGCTTGAGAAATTTCACGGGGACTGTTATGAGTTTAGAATGAAATATATACAGGGTCTCCCGAAAGTAAAGTACCAAACTTCGGGAAACGGTTATATGGGTCAAAATAAAGAGGAAATCACGTATAGATTTTTTTCCAATAATGTTTCGTTTATCATATATCCGCCAATTTGTTTTTTTACAACAGATTTTTTTCTCCCAAGTCGACTCAACCGATCTGTATAAAACTCGCTATGCATATTACGATAATAAAGAACGGTTCTAGAAAAACTTAATCCAATTTATTATTTAAAAATGACGGCCATTTTAAATACTTGAACGGAAATTGTGGGAAAACGTAAAAATGTTTTAGCTTTTTTGCTTCCTCTCAACACAAATGTCAATGTGTCTCGGTTGTTTTTATTCCGATTCTAACTTTCTTGATACTGACACATTAGTGATAAAATTATCTAAAAACTTTTGTTGTTAGTAATGTTTTGTATTTTTTCCCGCATTTTACGTTAAACATTTAAAATGGCCGCCATTTTTAAATAATACATTAGATCAAGTTGTTTTTCCCCTTAGAAAAGGTCTTTGTTATCTTAAAATGCATAGCGACTTTCATAAAGAATGATCGAGCCAATTTGGAGACAAAAATTCTTTTGTAAAAATAAAAAAGTGGCGGATATCTGGTAAACAAAGCATTTTTGGAAAAAAAATTATTATAGATTTTCTCTAGACCTATGTAACTATTTCCCAAAGTTTGGCACTTAACTTTTGGGATACCGATTTAAGACCACCAATAGACAGTCCAATTTCGTGTTAAGTAATATGTAAAAAACTACTCCAAACAATGTCAAAACATTTACGATAAACTACAATCGTATGCAAATGCAATTGGGTATTCCCGCTCGAACCTTGTTCGATACATACCAAATAACTTTCCTCGTCCAAAGGCACGCTCGTTTGTCGGCTCTTCACCGACGGTGTTTGACATTCGACGTCGTCGGCATTGAAGAAAGTTGGGCTAATGGTAATTTGTTGGCCCTGAGCACCTTTTGAAAGTAAAAACACTAGCTTCCTTTCGCTTACACACTTTGTGCCGCTACTGTAGGAGACACTCCGGTGGGAAACAGCTGATAGCACGTAAGTCCACCGTAACAATGGCAGTTTGGGAACAAAACGTTGTGTGGTATGAAAGTTCAACTTGACTTTGAACTTGTAAAATTACATGATGAAAATGACTAAAGTGAATTAGAGTCAATTAATTAGAGTGTTTTCTTGTTCTGTGCGATTTTTTATGGTCATAGTACTATAAACAATTTCGAAGTAATTCTAATCATATCTCCGAAACAGCTCAAGTTTATAAAACTTAATACTATAGTGTCCTCGTTCTGTTTTGAAACCTGTTGGAATATGTGATCTGATTTCATCGTTAGGAGAAGAAAAACAAACATACTAAAGAGCAAAGTGACTCAATGTAACATACATAAGTAATATTGCTATGATTAAAATGCCGATCTTTACGATGAACAAATATCACTTGTAATTGCGTCTGGTAAACGTCGCTGAATGATGTAAACTTTTTAATGAACTAAGATAAGCCGCTTCCTGGAAAGAACAATGTACGGATGTAAATTTTATCTTGGAATCCGAACCATGACGAATTGGTGTGATTTATGGCAACGTGATAAGCCTACCACTCAGTTTTATCTCCTGAGCAATAACTATCCATACGCCTGGTCATCAGCCTACACAGACTTTTTAGATCCTCCAATACTGTTCACATAAATGAAAAACTAGTGGATACAGATTTGGTATTAGGAAAATCTATATAACTATTAAAAGCCCTAAGTTTATCGATGTAGGAATTTAGACAAATTAAACAAGTATATCGTGGCGAAGATTGGCAGATATAAACTGGTCCAACATAACGTATGAAGTCTGATTTTTATATTACCATTAATAGATCCTGATTGCCATCCCCCATCTAAGTCACTTACCACTGGCCTACGATAGACGCAAGGTCTCAGTAGCCCCTAGTGTCACTAATGACTTTCTACCTCACGAGCTCGTTGGCCAACGTACGTCTCTACGCTTAGTTCGTCTAGTAATCAATGCTACACATACATGCCGAGTGTACTTCTCATACCTGTCACTTATCACTGGCCTCCAGGTTGACTCAAGGTCTCAGTAGCTCCAAGTGACACTGACGACTTTCTACCTCACGACCTCGTTGGCCAATGTACGTCTCTTCAATTAGTTCGTCTTTCAATCAATGCTACACATGCATGCCAAATGTACTTCATATACCTGTCACTTATCACTGGCCTACGAGTTGACGCAAGGTCTCAGTAGCTCCCAGTGACACTGATGACTTTCTACCTCACGAGCTCGTTGGCCAACGTACGTCTCTACGCTTAGTTCGTCTAGTAATCAATGCTACACATACATGCCGAATGTACTTCATATACCTGTCACTTATCACTGGCCTCCAGGTTGACGCAAGGTCTCAGTAGCTCCCAGTGACACTGATGACTTTCTACCTCACGAGCTCGTTGGCCAACGTACGTCTCTACGCTTAGTTCGTCTAGTAATCAATGCTACACATACATGCCGAGTGTACTTCTCATACCTGTCACTTATCACTGGCCTCCAGGTTGACTCAAGGTCTCAGTAGCTCCTAGTGTCACTAATGACTTTCCACCTCACGACCTCGTTGGCCAATGTACGTCTCTTCACTTAGTTCGTCTTTCAATCAATGCTACACATACATGCCGAGTGTACTTCTCATATCTGTCACTTATCACTGGCCTCCAGGTTGACTCAAGGTCTCAGTAGCTCCTAAGGTCACTAATGACTTTCTACCTCACGAGCTCGTTGGCCAACGTACGTCTCTACGCTTAGTTCGTCTAGTAATCAATGCTACACATACATGCCGAATGTACTTCATATACCTGTCACTTATCACTGGCCTCCAGGTTGACTCAAGGTCTCAGTAGCTCCTAAGGTCACTAATGACTTTCTACCTCACGAGCTCGTTGGCCAATGTACGTCTCTTCACTTAGTTCGTCTTTCAATCAATGCTACACATACATGCCGAGTGTACTTCTCATATCTGTCACTTATCACTGGCCTCCAGGTTGACTCAAGGTCTCAGTAGCTCCTAAGGTCACTAATGACTTTCTACCTCACGAGCTCGTTGGCCAACGTACGTCTCTACGCTTAGTTCGTCTAGTAATCAATGCTACACATACATGCCGAATGTACTTCATATACCTGTCACTTATCACTGGCCTCCAGGTTGACTCAAGGTCTCAGTAGCTCCTAAGGTCACTAATGACTTTCTACCTCACGAGCTCGTTGGCCAATGTACGTCTCTTCTCTTAGTTCGTCTTTCAATCAATGCTACACATACATGCCGAGTGTACTTCTCATATCTGTCACTTATCACTGGCCTCCAGGTTGACTCAAGGTCTCAGTAGCTCCTAAGGTCACTAATGACTTTCTACCTCACGAGCTCGTTGGCCAACGTACGTCTCTACGCTTAGTTCGTCTAGTAATCAATGCTACACATACATGCCGAATGTACTTCATATACCTGTCACTTATCACTGGCCTCCAGGTTGACTCAAGGTCTCAGTAGCTCCTAGTGTCACTAATGACTTTCCACCTCACGACCTCGTTGGCCAATGTACGTCTCTTCACTTAGTTCGTCTTTCAATCAATGCTACACATACATGCCGAGTGTACTTCTCATATCTGTCACTTATCACTGGCCTCCAGGTTGACTCAAGGTCTCAGTAGCTCCTAAGGTCACTAATGACTTACTACCTCACGAGCTCGTTGGCCAACGTATGTCTCTACGCTTAGTTCGTCTAGTAATCAATGCTACACATACATGCCGAATGTACTTCATATACCTGTCACTTATCACTGGCCTCCAGGTTGACGCATGGTGTCAGTAGCTCCCAGTGACACTGACGACTTTCTACCTCGCGACCTCGTTGGCCAACGTACGTCTCTACGCTTAGTTCGTCTTTCCTAGATCCTAATTGCCGCGTTCTCACTTTCAGACTGCCTAAGCTGAATATTTCTCTAACTAATTAAATCCTTTCACAATGTAATACTTTAATCGCTTTCTTTACCACGTAACTTTGATCTGCGTAAAATTGTAATCCTAACTAATGAAATGAAGATACAATATTAAATTAGGCCTAATTTTTTTTAACTAAGAAAAGTTGTAGTCTAAGATATTTTCTGTTTTTTATTTATTTTTTTATATTGATAGATAGCAAAACCTGCCTAATTACGTCATAAGTTGTTTTGACCATTGGTTGGTTTGATTAACACCAACGAATTAAGCCGATAAAGATTAAAATAAATCATTATTAAGTATTCAAATAACAATTACTAGTAGCAGTAACACAATTAATAATAATGTAAACATTTAAACACACTTGTACATTTTTTAATAGTTATTTTTCAATTAAATACAGTTGCGGAAGTTGAACACTTTACGGGGTAAGTTAGTCACACCCTTGAAGTAAGGCAGCTCAGCGGTGGAAATGTTACTCTCTCCTGCTGGAACCCCTACTAAATATAACACGCAGGTTGCTTACTATCCGGCACAATTATAGTATATATTTTCATCGAGTTTGACTGTCATTTAGTCAAAAAATAATACTTTTAGTCCCATATTTTATTTTATTGGACTGCTTGGGATATGACTGAAAACATTATTTTTCAGTAGTGTTGTAAAGGTGAAGATTCAACAATAAACATGAAGTCAATCAACTGTTGAAAAAATTTTACGTACGGAACGATTGTTTTACGTTAGTTTTTTTTATCCCTCTTGTGTTCATACTGTAAGAATTGTCATTTAGAAGTCATTAATCCATTACTAGTTTTACCAAAAGTAATACATGAGTGTTTACAATAAATTGGGCGTATCCTAACTCACCAATGGTTTGACTTTCGTTTCTAATATACTAACTCCACCAACTTCCGTCCCTTGGTCAGTAGACAGACACCCAGCCTTCCATAACACCCGCCCCAAAGTATTTGTAATGTCTACGCCACCGCTCTGCAAGTCAAGGCACTGAAGAGTGAAGATATCATTGTATCGCTGGAATTGATAGGTAAAGAAGGAGTGTGTTATGGAAAAAGTTGTTATAGTCAGGAAAACAAAGAGGCCCAAATGGTGAACAATATTTTAAATGTGTGTATACAGTGGGTGAAGTAGGCTGTTAAAAAGTGGTAAATGTTTGCAAGGCATACTACATTGCTGTACAACCTGGGTTCCAAATATTGTGGTTTTATAGATAGTTAATGAAATATTATGTTATGTCTTTTATTTTACTTATTTTTTATATACTTGCGAGTTTATTTTAGAAGTATACACGTAATTAAGTTTCCTTAAGTAATTTAAAAAATACTACTTTACAACTCAAATTTATATTAAAATTCTGTTATCCATACTCTAGTACGTTAGTTTGATAATTGGTTTATTGATCTAAATCTTGGTAATTTTGAAATTTGTTCCAAAGAGAGAGTACATGGACCTTGTAAGGATGTCGCTATTTATGTCCATTATTTTAGAATAAAATATATTCATTGCAATATTTATTTGTTTACTAGTTTTAAAGGTAAATTGTAGTTTAAGTTGACACATTGCATCCAATGAACTTTTTAAGTGTTATTATTTTAACGCTGGGTACTAAGTTATAATTAATATATGAAATATCTGCTATCCTTGGCAGTTTAAAAGTGCTGAAACATGAAGCGAATGTCTTCCCGAGTAAATGTGTAATTGACACTCGGGGAGTCGTCTACCTAACCAAAGAACGGAAGTTGGTGAGTTAGAATATAAGGAACGACCCTCAAACCATTGGCGAGTTGGAATACAGCCAATAAATCTATCAAAATTACTGAGCAGGTAGGTATTAAATACATCTAAGGATGGCAACAATATATCGATATATATAGGAAATATCGATAAGTATGTTACGATATATCGATATATTATAATCGATATTTTCTTTCGATAGCATCGGACATATCGATATTTTAGTCTGATTTATCATATCACTAAATACATTTAAATTGCCTCTTATGCAGACAAAACATGCATTAAAATAATGAATTAGATTTTTCGTTTTTTTTAAAGTGAGGTTAAAACACTAAGATGTAGTTTATTGTATACCAGTGGATGGAACAGGTAAATGAAGTTGTGTGTGAGTTGGAAACGCTTGACTCGATGCCTGTCGCCTTCCAACCACTTGACGTTTATAGTCAGTCACCCGCTGTCATCCCTCGTCAGTCACTAGTCGCTGTTATTACATTATTCTTTTATAATTAACGTGATAATTAAACGTATATTTTTTTCTTATTTTGAATTTTTTTCATTTAATCTCACAAAACCATATCTTGTTTCGGGTATATAAATGTATTTAATTTTTACATTCAGTAGACTGAGTATTCCTAATACTGACATCAAAACATGAGTGTATTTTTGGTCATGACATACAAGCTTGTGCATACCTAATTGTAAACATATAAATCACTTACAATCCGATATATCGTTTACACGATATATCTATATTTTTCTTTCGATATAATCGTTAGATCGATATTTGGTTTGCGATACTTTACATCGATAATTCGATATGCTGAAAATATTTTCCATCCCTATCTACATCCATTAATTATGATGAATCCCTTAACAATATATCATTTCCTAAAATAAAGATGTTTATTTATAGGAAGCATCTACAGAGTTCCCGTGACGTATCACATCACACATCACTTGATCACATTGATCACACATTGCTAACGACAAAACAAAATACTGAACAGAATTTAACTGTTATTATGTGTTCAAAGGATGTATCGTATTTCGTAGCTTATGCGTTCTTTAATTTTTCTTTCAGTTGTAAAATAAATTTCACCTTTCATCCCAAGGCATTCTTCTAATGACTACACTATCCTCTACGTTAACAACTGTACAGTATTTACCAATTGCAATTATCGAGTAAATATCTAACAAAAATCGTGCTTCGAAGGTTATTGCAAGCGGAATTATGAATCATAACTATTCAGTGTAAGTACTATAACAAAGGATTGGTTAGGAAAAATATCGTATTTCTTTAGTTGTTTTGTTAATTGAAAAAAAAAACTTATAAGGTATGTAACATTATATATGTTAATGTTTGTATAAGTAACAAAAATATGGATAAGATATTTAAAATTAGGCAATAAAGTATCCATACACACGTACAGGGTTAATGACCCATCCATACACGTATGGTATAGTGAATGACCCATCCACTCGACCAGACAAATTACAGTGGTTATGTATGAATGCGCATGCGTTTAAAACATTATTACGCAGTAACGTATTGTCCAACTCCACAACTAGAAGCGGCCAATTAAAAATGATAATTTATAACACAGATAGTTCACCAGTCGTTTGTAATGACTTGAAATGTAATTGGCAATTACACCTAACCTATGGACATTTACTTGCTGTAACTGTATTGTCAACGCTATTTATAGCCACTGATTGTTGGCATTTTAACTGGCCAGAGGACCTGCATGGAGAGACACACTTTACATCTGTCATTGTGTTTGTAAACTCGGAGTTTTAGTATTAGTGTAGCGACAACTACACTCATTGTAAACTGTAGAGTTCCTCGCCCTCTTTGGTTTGGGGTAAGAACATCAAAAAGATACCACCAATGCCATGAAATAGTGGTTCTTAGATATAAGACACCGTTTCACACTTTGAGCGGAGTTTAAGGCGAATATGAATTATTACATCGGTTTAGGATGAGTGTGGATCACCTGTGTAGTCTGGTTACTAACTGAATTCGACTGTTCCACAGAAAGGGCAATTTGTTAATAGCTAAATTGCCATGGAAATTAAGGAACATATGGCTTTACGTGGAATCCGAACCACGTAGTGTTGATCTGATTTTCAGTTAATTGTTAAGCCTGTTAATCAGTTTTCTCCCTTACACAACATCCGGACTCTCACTACCACCCAACATGGACACCTCAGACTTCTCTAGTAGTGTCCACGTCGATGGCAACCATTGAGCGGTCACCATGTCAGCATTATGAGGACCGTACATGGAACCTATCACCTAACAATCTCCACAGCACTTTGTTCCCAAGTAGCTGGGTTACAGCACTCTGCCACTGGTGTCAACTATTTGGTAACAGAAAATGGTTCTTGTTACGAAATACTTTTTTCTAATTAAAAAACATTAAATATGCCATTTAGTCTTAATTAGTAAAAACAGTACAAGTGACGTCACAAAACACAAATATATTACAATACAAGTACAAAATGTACAAATATATTACAATACAAGTACAACAAATTGCACAAATATATTACAATACAAGTACAACAAAATGCACAATTATTATAGTATATTTGTGCATTTTGTGCTAGTATTGTAAAAAATTTGAGTTGAGTGACGTTTAATATACCAACACGTATTATGCTAATTAAAAAACTATTAGTGAAAAATGTGACCTTACTAATCCACAGGGTAGAGTTAGTTATCTGTGACAAAACTTAACTAAAGAGCATATTTGAAAATTATAATAAGGTGGTATGCCTATAGATTTTCTTAGTATTATTTTACGATTCTCTGGGGACTTATCGCTGTGGTATACACAATTATTTACTTAAAATTAAATACGAAAAATTAAAGTATGTGTTTTATTTTATGTTTTTGAGAATGTGTTTGATGTTGACACTTAGTAAAGGTTCAACAAACATGCTTAGTCTCACATTCTGAGGGTATCAAAGTCTCTACTAATTCTGAGATAACTGTTTTACTCTTTTTATCTGACTAATTCAATTCCCTTTAACGAATGAGAACATGTCTTCCTCGACTGTATTATTTTATTTCTAATCGGGCTCTTAATGCAATCTGTTGTTACTTTAGAATAGGTAGACAGAAGAACACTGGTGGCGCAGTGCTGTAATCCAGCTACTTGGGGACAAAGTGTTTGGGAGATTGTAGGCGATAGGTTACATGCTCGGTTCTCTTAATACCAACATGGCATCCGCTCAATGGTTGCCATGAACGTGGACACTACTAGAAAAGTCTGGGGTGTCCATGTTGGATGTTAGTCAAGGCTCATATGTTGAGTAGAGAAGAGAACTGTGTGTCAGTCTTGTCAGTTAGCTGAAAATCAGACCAACGCTACGTGGTTCGGATTCCAAGTAAAGCTGTAGGTCCCTTAGTTGCCCTGGATATTGGGCTATTAATAAATAGAACAGTCTGAGCTAAGTCGAACTCAGATAATAACAATGACTACACTCATTTATCTACACTTATCACACTCATTCACCCCTCATATTCGCCCATATATCTACGATCGGCGTCTTAGAGATGAATATTGAATTGGGAGGTAATATAATAAATAGTCTTTATTGCAGTGAACAATGATGAACTTTAAATGTCAATACCCAGATGCACTTCAATGGAAAACAACATTACATTCGTCAAAATCATTCACACACAACATTCTTCAGAAATTCACATATATTTTTTTAACAGTGATTTCTCCAACTCAGCCTCCTCTGAACTGTTATCCATGATATATAAAAATAATGAATAGCTTGTATAGTATTTCAAAGTGTTGTTTGAATCGAGCAACTGTTGACTTGGTTTATTTCTTAACATATTCTTAACACACATAGCAACTTCGTCAGCTTGAACCAACAATACAGCCACCCAGCTACAATGTGATATACACACAGTAGCGAAGCATGTGCTCGACCCTACTGTCGGCACAGAAATTATGTGCACCCGCGTTTGAAGATTGTTTTCTAAGGAATTAAGAGGCCTACGAAAATGTAATCACATCATTGTTTTTCTCGTTTAATTTTACATTAGGTTATATGCATGTTTAAATTTTGCGGGATGTTTATATTGCACTGTGATAGAAGTTACCCTTGGATCACAAGTTGTTTTTATCGAACAGGTTCATAATGTCATTTATTAAAATAATAACGTTCACGTACGTCTAGAAAATGAAGTATCTTTCGACTGAAGCTGAAGGCATCGCATTCATTGTTTGGCTCGTTGTGTACTTTTACAACTTTTTCGACTGGTTTATCGTCTCATTTGTTGTCACTATAGAGTATGTAGTTGGGGCATCACGTGTAATGTTATGCGATTAGTTCATGGTGTTATATACCGACGGTGCAGTAGGGATGGTGGGTGGGACTACACGTCATGCTGGCGAAGTGGTTCGTGGTGTTATTTGTTACTCTGCACGCGAGGTATGGATATTCGCACGTTGATTGACGAGACGATCGGTAGCTCAAAATTTACTCTCGTATCCGAAATCCTAAGCTATATTAAGATGTTTGCACATCTTTGTCCATATTTTTTCAGCAGATAAATTATCATATTCTAATTAATTATTTACAATAGATTAAAGTACAGACACTTTTGAAACGTAGGATGAAAAGGAGGGACCGTATAACTACGGACCCATTTTATTCTATGGGTCATACAAAATACATAAATCACAGGATACTGAATTAAGGTATTTCACCCATAAACGCACAGTGGTACTGACCCATCCACCCACCCATACACATACATTGGTATTGACCCACCCACCCACCGATACACGTACATTGGTACTGACCCATCCACCCACCCATACACATACATTGGTATTGACCCACCCACCCACCCACCGATACACGCACAGTAGTACTGACCCATCCACCCACCCATACACGTACATTGGTATTGACCCACTCACCCACCGATACACGTACATTGGTACGACCCATCCACCCACCCATACACGTACATTGGTATTGACCCACCCACCAACCGATACACGTACATTGGTACGACCCATCCACCCACCCATACACGTACATTGGTATTGACCCACCCACCCACCGATACACGCACAGTGGTACTGACCCATCCACCCACCCATACACGTACATTGGTATTGACCCACCCACCCACCGATACACGCACAGTGGTACTGACCCATCCACCCACCCATACACGTACATTGGTATTGACCCACCCACCCACCGATACACGCACAGTGGTACTGACCCACCCACCCACCCATACACGTACATTGGTATTGACCCACCCACCCACCGATACACGTACATTGGTACTGACCCATCCACCCACCCATACACGTACATTGGTATTATTGACCCACCCACCCACCGATACACGTACATTGGTATTGACCTACCCACCCACCCATACACGTACATTGGTATTGACCCATCCACCCACCCATACACGTACATTGGTATTGACCCACCCACCCACCGATACACGTACATTGGTATTGACCCACCCACCCACCGATACACGTACATTGGTAGTGACCCATCCACCCACCCACCGATACACGTACATTGGTATTGACCCACCCACACACCAATACACGTACATTGGTACTGACCCATCCACCCACCCACCCATACACGTATATTGGTATTGGTATTGTAATTACATAAATACGGTTATTGTTAATATTAATTTCAATAAGAAGGAAACTCACGAAAGCGCTTTAGTGCAAATAAACAAGCCATAAATTTACACATCTGTTTATAACAAGTGCTCCAATAAAATGCAGTAGATTATTTAAAAAAGATGAAGGAGATATCTAACTGGTAGAAATTAGCCTCGTGAGAGCAGAAGCAGAAAGTTGTTGGTTAAGATGCGATCTGTAAAGAGCACGACTGCTCCGTGCCGCTTTCCTCCCCCACACCCGCAATATCAGCAGGGCAGGACACTGTTGACCTGGTGTCTACCGGTAGTACGGGAGGAGATCTGTAGACTGGATGCAGCTGCATTGTTGCACTTACGTGACTAATGTCTGACAACAGTGCTGATATATGTGTCAGCTGCTGTTCAAGATATAATGTTTGACTTTCCTCCACAACAAACCATGGTATCAGTCCTAAGGACACTACTACTTGGTGCCTACCGGTAGTACGGGAGGAGATCTGTAGACTGGATGCAGCTGCATTGTTGCACTTACGTGACTAATGTCTGATAACAGTGCTGATATATGTGTCAGCTGCTGTTTAAGATATAATGTTTGACTTTCCTCCACAACAAACCATGTTATCAGTCCTAAGGACACTACTACTTGGTGTCTACCGGTAGTACGGGAGGAGATCTGTAGACTGGATGCAGCTGCATTGTTGCACTTACATGACTAATGTCTGACAACAGTGCTTATATATGTGTCAGCTGCTGTTTAAGATATAATGTTTGACTTTCCTCCACAACAAACCATGTTATCAGTCCTAAGGACACTACTACTTGGTGTCTACCGGTAGTACGGGAGGAGATCTGTAGACTGGATGCAGCTGCATTGTTGCACTTACATAACTAATGTCTGACAACAGTGCTTATATATGTGTCAGCTGCTGTTCAAGATATAATGTTTGACTTTCCTCCACAACAAACCATAGTATCAGTCCTAAGGTCACTACTACTTGTATCTACCGGTAGTACAGGAGGAACATATACTGGTTTTAAATAAGGGATCTGTTCCGTTATTTCACTACCATAACCATAACTTAGGTTAACCTAACACAACATAACTAAACCTAAGATAATTAGTGGTAGTGAATTAACGGAAAATATCCTAAACAAGTTTTAACGATAAAAAAATTATAAATTCAAAATTGTATACATTTTAGTCTGAATCTATTGAGATATGTATTTTGTTGCGTTGCTAATTAATTATTTTAAAAAGGAACTATTTTGTTCCAATTTTAATATTTTTAGTTTAGTCTACTTGTAATTTGTATTTCGAAGTAATTAAAACATCTGGTTCTCATAAAATTGTCTGTCCCAGGATAAACCGATGATTCTTGTTTTCGTGTTGACTCTACACGAACGGCCTTCCTCCAAGGTAACCAATCTCACGATTACACTTTCGTGTCTAAGGTCATTTAAGAGTAATAAAATAAGTTTTAATAGTCTAATGAAATCTTCGGAAAATCGCCAGACATGATTAGGCGTTATTCGACAGTTTGGTAGGTTGAAGAAGGAGTTAATGAGGTTTGATTGTTGCAATTCCCTTGAGATGAAGTTGTTTAACACGATATCGCAGTGTTCGTGAGCCGAATAAAAACGGCATTGCGATGTCTGGAGGTGTTTCGTTGGTTCAGCTGCGATTGTCCGGAGTTGTTAACTGCATGCTAACGATCATTTCAAAGTATGTCTAAATTATTACCAACAAGGGTTTGGTTTTAATTTTCCTTACATATGTTATCAGTTAATTGCTTTATGTTGTAGCATTTTAATATCAATAATATGACTATATTCAATGTAAATTATTTGACGTGTTGTTAATTATTCATTAGTATGACGCCAATCTTCAAATATGATGAGCGAATGAGTGTGAGGAGTGAAGCTGAACGAGTGTAGTCTTTGTTACTGACTAAGGTCGAGGGTTTCTCAGAAAAAGCTATTTATCAATAGCCCAATAGTCACGGCAAATAAGGGACAACAGCTTTACTTGGAATCCGAATCACGTAGTGTTGATCTGATTTTCAGCTAACTGACAAGCCTGATACTCAGTTCTTTTACCTACAAAATAACTGAACCTTGTCTACCACCCAACATGAACACACCAGACTTCTCTAGTAGTGGCCACGTCGATAGACACCACTAGTAGATCTTTATCTCCTTTCATAATTTATATTTAAGAAATATGGTTTGACACTGACTTTCTTTAGCCAAACGACAAATATATACAGTAATCATCCATCCATATGTCGTATGGTTTTTTCGTCAACTACTATTTCACAATGTTTAATCATCCATTGAAATTTGAAACATAAAAAATAGCTCGATTACTACATTATTGAAACTAACATATTTGTTTTAGTATCAATAAAACAGAATAATTAGTCAAGTAAAATATGTACTCTATTTTAAAAATAATGCATCAATAACTAAGTTTACAGTTAATAAATGTACATTATTTATCAAAAATTGTGTTGTAGATTATTTTGAATCTTTTTAACGGAACTGACAATATAATTGTTGTAGTATACAATGGTTGAAATTACTCTCGTCAATAATTGATTAAACAGCTCTTAGTTTGCCAAATAGCTTAGTCTCGTAATGGACCATGCCAAAAATCTTATTTAATTACCTCCGTTTATTTAAACATTAAAATACACCAACTGGCATGACCATCAATAAAGTGGAATTGATATGTATAGTTTTATATACTTTCAAGTGGGTGTCAAGTTTCTTACAACTCTCCTAGACCATCTAAAAAAACAGCAAAATCTAAACGACTTAAAGTCTCGATTAAAAATATATCTAGTGGCTCTCGCTTGTTATTCATTCTTTGTGGGCCACTAATTTTGCCGGCAGCCCGAGGTAGAACTCGTATCATTAACGAAATTAATGATACACTGTTATGAAGGAGATTTACGATATTTATGAATTTGTATTACTACTATTATTATCTTTACTATTATTAACTAAAATCGTTGTATATTCTCAAAATGTCACTGTTGTTAACACGTTAATCGAGTCTATATATTATGACGTTTGCTATGTGATATTTTACAACTGTAAGCAACAGTAAATGTTATTTATTTATTTATATAATTCGTATAAATTAGGTTAATCATACTATATGTGTTTTTATAAATTTACGAAGATTAAAAAATATCGTAGATTTTTCATAATAAATTACGTGCCTGTTTATGTTATTTTTAATCAATTTCCATGTTGTAACATTGTTAGGGTTTATTTATTCAGTCAAACTAAAAGATAATTGAGGCACGGCGCCAGGAATAGTTGATGCTTCCGTATGCAGTCGGAATAATACATGCTTTCTAACACATCAACATACAATAGTTGGTAGCCGTCTGTGGCATCTGGTTCGCGTGAGAGAAAGGGGATCAGACCCCCTGCCTTGTGGGCGTCCGCACTCTGACTTTAGGCATAGTTAGATTTATGCGTAAAGTAAACAAATATGACTCTTAATAGAAACTTTCTCTTATTTAATTATTTTTATTACGTATTAAATTGTGTGTAAAATGTAACTATCAATCGTTATATTTCAATGGTTCAAGTTTATTTTTTAAGTGATAAAACTAGAACTATTTTATAATTAAAATGTGTTTCCCTCTCAACAAAAAATGAATAAATAACTATGATTTTTACTCTATTCAACTATCACTTGTGTACTTAATTTATTGATGGAAGTAAAACCATCCAACTTCATTAAGTGGTTAATTACTGGAGACATTTATAATTTGTTAACTTCTCTCCAGCTTTCTAAACTCATAAAATAACAACCCCCTATTCAAAACAGAATAACTTTTTCTTTTAATACTCATTTATTTCGAATTGTTACAATAATGGTGACCTCGCGAAGTAAAAACTATACTAAGGTTATATAACAAACAAATTATAATTAAGAATAGAGCAATAACAATAACAAAACTGTATCACTATTTTAACATTCGCGGTATTTTTTAAAATGATAATAGTAATTGTTTGCATATTTAATTAATATTAATTTAATATTATGTGGTATTTTCCAGTTTTGTTTAATATAGCGGCTCGTTGAATAGAAAAATTAATTAATTTTGGAGGTAGCTTTCCTTAATAGTGACAACAACAAAAAACATATTTCCAACATTTCAAGTAGCTCAAAAAAAGCTTCGTCCTACTGTAACAACATACCAATTATATATTACAGTTCCCAAAAAATTAGTTCCCTAAACAAGGCGTTAATACAATGGATTTTTGGGTCGTACCCAACCCAGGTTTGATCCATTGACTGAAGTGTTTAACCCTTGTACCATGCCCTTGGTACGGAAGTAGTAAAATGAGCCTGCTAAAAAAAATAGCTTGAATGTACAAAATATTTATTGCTTAACTGGGCATGGCTCACCATTAAAAGGCATAGTTCAGTTTTTTTTTTAATATTTGAAACTCCAATTCTAACTTATTCGTTGAAGTTTCTCAAAGTGACCAAATGAGTCTATAAAACAAAAATGTCTTTGAAGATGAAAGTAAATTTGTCCTTTTTATCATGAGGTTTGTACATTATAATTCGTGGTTCGGATTCCAAGTGAAGCTGTAGGTCCCTTAGTTGCCCTGGCTCTATTAGTTAATGGCTCTTTCTAAGGAACAGTCGATCTTAGATAGTAACAATGACTTCACTCGTCACACTCATTCGCCTATGTATCTAATATACGATTGGCATCCTAATAATGTATAATAATAATTGTCTTTATAAACAATGTTGTGTGATGTTCCTGGTAATCTATATATTTCAAATGTGCAGACTGCTATTTATTGGATCAAATGTTTAATTTACAATCATATGTCATTTGTAGTAAAAACCAAAATGGTGTATTCTAAAATTACTAATTCTACCAAAATTCTAAACTCGTTTATAATGAAATCTATGAGATACTGATTTTCAAATGATCTTTACCGTTTAGTTATTACATTTTGGGAGGAAACATCGTTTTCAGCTTATAACAGATACAACATTCACATTTAACACAAAATAGTCTAAATATATAGTTCACATATGACTTTATAAAATCATTTTATACCTAGCGTCAAATTTTGTAATAGTTTCTTGTTTCATTTGATGAGTTCAATAAACTGTGAAAACGCCTTCAAACTTACGGCGGGCAATTTAGGTACTGCGTTCAGTTTGCATTCATCCCCCGTAAGGGGCTGGCCCACTTGTTCCTTATAAGTACCGTACATCACACATTTTACCTTCATTCTCAATAAAAAAATAGATTTAGCAAAGTTTATCGAACAAGGTATATAGTTTATTCTAATAGATAGTTTAGTCTATGCTTGTTGATGTTTTAAATATATATTTTTTTATATTTATTGCTCATTAAAAAAACTATTGTCAATGATTTGTTAATAGATTTTATAAACTGAGACATTATTTTATAAACTCTGGCCTATAAAAAGTAAGCAATATTTTAAATTCACTTATATTTACACCCTCTTGTTGATATAAATATCTATATAATCATCTGGAATGATAAGAAATGGAAGTAGACATAACGTTCGCAAATTATTTATTCATGAACAAAATATTCTGCAAATACGACTATCAAACCGATCAACAAAAATATTTGTAGAACGCCCACCGAGAACGTTGTTGTTTTGACCTCCTGCGTAGAACAACAAAGAGGCAGAGCTGATGTGTGGCGAACCATTTTGAACGAACCCGTCTGGATAATGCCAAACGTCGAGTAGTAATAAACCGATTGATCGATTGTCGAATATCCAAGGAAATAAAACCGATTTAACAAGACTACATCGATCATTCTTAGAGTTGTAATTGAGGTTAGAGTTCAGAAGCGATTTGTTTATGTTTTGTTTTGTCTTTATCACCAAAGGGAAACATGGTCTCTTAACCAAAATGCTATTAATATTTGGGCTAATCATTTCGTATCCAGGTAAATATTGATATGATAGTGGATTTTAAGACCAATTCAATATATTAATGTCACCATAAGTTGGTATACATTAATGATCGCTTATATTTTACATATTACGTGTGTTATATAAACTTAGAAGTGTAAATTAAAAATCAAGCTGGAGCATACAACTTCCTAAACGTGTTATATATATATAAAATGTTGTTGCACGAAAGATTAAATACTTTATCGCTTATAGTTTTAATGTTTGTATTCCTATCTATATTTACCCTATCACTTAGTATTGGGTTCACTTGAAAGCCTGTTGAAAAGGTGGTTTGAAATACTACCTCCACAGTCAATTTAAATGAAATTTCACCCAAAAAATAGTGTGTTTTAAGGCCATCAAAAAAAAAATAAAAACATATGTTTTAGAATTGGTATCACACCATATGACTGTCATCGGCGGAATTAACCTACCTTTCGCACAGATGTGGGAAGATGCAACTACTGGAAATATGGCAATGAGATTACAGAAATTTATATTAAGATTCACATAGTTGATCTTAAACCCATTGCGTTCTCTTCGGGGGAGATTAGCTGGTCTTCATTCTATCGGGGAAGGAGGTGTTGAACGGCCACGAAGCTCTGTGACGGAAGGTCGATACTAAACACTAACATACAAGTACCTTGTACTTTATATTATTTTATATTTTAATTGGATTTTCTATTTCACTTTCTTCCTTCTTTTCTTTCTGTAGACCTGTTGACGATACATAAAATTATAATTGAATTAACATTAAAGATAAAGTTCATTGAAAGAATAACATATGTAGATTGATGTTGTCCTTCTCGCCGTCCAAACACATTAACAAAACATGTGTACCAATTAATGAATTAAATCTAATTCAATCTAAATCTGATTTTTGTAAACAGTTAAGATGAAAAGCTGTCCTCGGTAGAGGAAACGAACTCTTATTTCTTTCCAAAACTGGCGTTTTTTTTCTTCTACAGAAGCAAATTTTGAAATCCGGGTCGGAAATCCTTGCGTAGTGAGTGTCCCTCTACGAGACTGGACAGAGATTGCTGTGATTAGAACAAATGTCTGCAGACATGCTTATGTACCTGTTAAGTGACGCCGAGAACTGGTTTTTGGACAATTAACCTGTTTGTTTCAGGTGTGTTCTTGCTAGTCGTGTCTGGTGGAATGTCAGTGGAGCAGTCCGTTGTACGAGAATGTAAGGACTTGTTATACCTGATCGCTTGTCGGGACCCCGTTAATGACTGTCCTGTCATAAGCCACTGACATTATTCATTGGTAATACGCCGATTGTAGAGATAGTGCAAATATGATGAGTGATTAGTGTGAGGAGTGAAGATGAACGAGAGTAAGGTCAACTGTTTCTCATGAAGAGCTATTTATTATAAGACCAATAGCCAGGTCTTACAATAAAGGACCTACAACTTTACATGGAATCCGAACCACGTAGTTTTGGTCTGAATTTCAGTGAACTGACAAGTCTGAAGAACTGACATTGTTATCTTTCATATACAACGTCCAAATCTTGACAGACACCCACCATGGACATCCCATATAGTCGTGTTCCAGTTTATTTATATTGTTCACATATAAAAAAAAAAATGGAATAATTAAATGACAATTGTCGTTATTTTATAAAGTAATAAAGGGAGGCTAGGACTAGACAATATGCCCTATCACCTAACCTAAAAATAAATAGACAGTATAGACAGATAACGTTTACTAAATCATAATAGCATATAATTTTTAAAATGTTTAAGAGTAAATTACCAATATTAAATCCCAATTACTACTAAACAGACTAATTTTATCTATACGTGTATAAGATATATCTCTTATATTTTTTGTAAACTGTCTCTAACTGTAAAATTACCTCCAAAACAATATAGATATGTACTATCTTGATTTGAACCATTTTTAAGATTAGAACCTAGGCACTTTAATTTTTAGTATACTTTGGGCAAACGAAAGTTGAAAAAAAGTAAAATATTCCTTAGGGTCTGTTTAGTAATAATTGTTTAGAGATAAAAGAAAAATAGTATTTGAATCTTTCAAGAAGTATCGTAAGTGAAGCAGTCACCAGGACATCTTCCAGGTCATGACGGGTACGTGTGGGTGGGAGAACGGCCTGTGCAAGAACGAGAGAGTGAACTGAGATCACGTCCATCGCACTCCGACACGAGTTACACTTTCTACCCGATCTGAGCAACGTCGGATTGACAAGCCACTGATATGACTGTTGCCACCTCACTTTACTAAGGCAAGTAAACTGCCTTGGGGAGAGAATGTAGCCTTAGCCTGACGATGAATTAGTTAAAGTAAAAGTTATAGTAAATTTATGAATAAAGCAATGATAAATAAAATAAGAAATAAATATTGAATAAAAAGGTATGTATATTCTTTTTAGCTACCATTTTTTATCTGTGTATTATGTGTATATTTCATTTTAAACGCGTTCTTTCAATTGAAATGCATTTTAGCACAAACAATCAAACGAATAGGCATTTTGATGTATCACGATGACGAAAACTTTCTTACTGGATATTTTTTTATATAATTTGTATAAATTAAGCTTACACAATCTAATAAGAATTTATAAATTATGTTTGAGGCCTTTCAAAAACAAGGGTTTCGTTAGCAAATTATTGTTATTTTTTATTGTGAAAACCTTGTTTTCGAAAGGCCTCAAGCATAATTTATAGATTTTAATTGGATTATGTGAGTGTAATTTCTACAATTATAAAAAAAAAAACCATACCGAATTGTTCCAGTCTACTTACCTTAAAGAAATAGTATTAAGTAATTAATTTACTACATAACAAATAACATAAAAACCACGATATTATTAAATATGAGACACTGTTTTATATTAATTGAATTAACTTCACATCAAGACATATTTGAATACATTTTTAGGTATACTTATAAAATAATAGTCATAAAACAATGCTTATATCCACGAATGTTCATCATATTGATGACGTCTACATGCTCCAAGTGATATTGTCTACATGCTCTAAGTGATATCGTCTACATGCTCCAAGTGATGTCGTCTACATGCTCCAAGTGATATCGTCTACATGATCCAAGTGATGTCATCTACATGCTCCAAGTGATGTCATCTACATGCTCCAAGTGATCTCATCTACATGCTCCAAGTAATGTCGTCTACATGCTCCAAGTGATGTCGTCTACATGCTCCAAGTGATGCCGTCTACATGCTCCAAGTGATGCCGTCTACATGATCCAAGTAATGTCGTCTACATGCTCCAATTGATGTCGTCTACATGCTCCAAATGATGTTGTATACCATATTTATCCTCGGGCACAAGTAGTACTAACTCTACGAATAAGTTTAATTCCAGATTATAGTAAACTATAGTCCTGGAAACAGAACAATTCCAGTTCTTGTTATACACAAATGCAAGCCTCAAGTGTACTGGAGTGTACTGCCTTTGAATACACATCAATAAGAGAACTATCAATGAAAACTATAATTAGGTGTATATGAATTCAAGACTAATATAAAGTCTATGCGATACCTAGGTAGCACAGGTATAAATAAATTCCTGTCTTAGATGCACATGAATTCAATATGGCTGCGATACTTATGTGTGATTTCTATCCGTACACATCAATGTATACACGAAGTTAGACCTTGGTATAGATGAATTATAGTCCAAGTATACATGAATGCAACAAGCGTTATGTGTAGCCCTAGGAAATATATGAACGATAAGTTACTTAATATAAAATACAGTTAAATGAGGTACATAATAACAAATGTGGTTTGAAAAATACTTTCTGTGCTTACGAAAAACTTACTTACGAAAAAAATACTTTTGCATGCTTATGAAAAACAAGTTGCTGACAAGTAGGATAGATTAATTGCTCACTTTGAAAGCAAATTTATCTTATTTTGGTCTCTTTGGGAGGACAGACAAATTAAACATAACTAAATCAACCTGTTTAACCGACACGTGTGCCGGTAACAGTTGTCATTATTCTAGGTTGTAGCTATTAGGTCACTGGTAACGAGGGTCATCAGGAGCGAGCGAAGCGACCTTTAAAAACCCATTCGGGACAGCGAAATGTGTTGTTGGATTCCCTTTTGATCGAGTCTGGGGGACGATTGTGCTCTATTTATATCGTGAAAGTTGTCTAACTCTAAACACCTTTGACGGGCTAATGTGTTTCGGAAACGTTTTTTTTCCGTGAAAAGAAAGCTTGTTCCGTTTACAAAGTAAATTACGCTTCTCATCTAGCGCAATTTGCTCCATAATCGTGGGTCGACAGATAGTGCGAACAGGCAATTATACGGTAGGAGGTGTGTTATTGATATTTATCGACCTATTTCACACTTCCCTACTTTTGAAAATAAACCAAAACAACTCTTGTATTTACTTTAAAAGTAATTATAGCCGTGTTTGGATAGCTTACATAAATATTCCTTAACCATCGCAATACATATTTGCTAATACAAATACATCAAAATGAATGTCTTTTGATTACTTTATGTACTTGTAGTAAATTTGTTTTTTTGTCGCTTTAATTTATATTGTACAAATTTTAACCGTATAAGCTGTTGATTTACTAAACACGGTTTCTTGTTCAAATTTTGATTTTAACAAGTTCTGCGTCTTCTCTGTTCATAGTTTTAGCATAAACTAGAGGACACCCCTGCACGCTTCGCGTGCCAACGCCGTCACACGCTGCGCTCGAGCCACCTCGGCCGTCGGCCTCGGTAATGCCGGTAGGTTTAACTCACTACGCCCGTGACTCCTCAGCGTATTTAAAATGTTTTTCATTGTTGAATACTGTAGACAAAGAGAGATCGAGACAAATTTCTTCATTCGGATAAGATTAATTTTTTATGTTTCGAAACTTGGAATATAAACAAGAGGACGCCTAAAAAGTAACTTTAATCTGTTGTAAAAGATATTCTATTCTTACCTTTAAGTTCGAGCTAACACTAGTCATTTTCTAGTAGGTTCGTACCATAAATAAAAATGATCTCTCGATTTTCTCCAAGTCAGGGGTTGTTTTAACGTTGAACTATGGTGTTTTAAAAGTGCATTTTGTTGAATATTGTTTTGTTTGAAATAAAATTTGTACTTTGAACAAGCGCTGCTCTGATGTCTAGGATTACATTGGGTTGTTAGCGTATGTTTGTTAATTTAAAAAATACGTTTTAAAATATATAATATAAAATATATATTGGTACCATAATACAATAATAGTTTTAATTATATTGTAAAAATGTTGGGAGTTTCTTAGCAGTTAAACTAATCTGTTGTTTTTTTTTTTTTTTTTTTTTTTTTAGGAATTAAATGAAAGCGTACTGAGATTTTGTTGTTTTCATGGATCACGTCATTACGTTCAAAGTTGATCTCTGAGCAGCAGCCTCGTTGTATCCAAAGCTAAAGTGAACTTGAGCCTCAGGGCTGAGCGTTCAACTGGCCGATGTTTCTGGCCACTAGAGCGAATGGTAATCCCACCTGAAAACCATGTGGATTAGGTAAGTTAAATTGATTTGCTTTATTCGCCTAATTAATATAATTGTTATAGCTATTTTTCATTAATTTGTTTGGTACATTGTTTATAGGATGCGATTGGTGTTATCGTAGAATATCTGTCGGTGTAGTGGCTCAGTGGCTAAGGCTTCCGGCTGCAGAGGGCAAAGTCCAAGGTTCGAATTCCCCAACTAAGCTCACGATCAGTTAATAAATAAAGTGCACGCACAGGCCTCCAGGCCCATGTGAATTGGTGAGTGAAGTTCCTTTCTTCAAAAACTCTTGATTCAAGTGTATTTTGAACAAGACAAAATATTGTATTTGATTTTTATTACATTTAAAAAAATAATTATACTTGTTATTTTATAGTTTACTGTACAGAGAAGAAAGAAACAGAGTCGAGCTAATGTGACTCGAGTACTTATTTCTCCAGTTTGCCACAGTGGTTGGTCCAGCACCTCATTTTATACCTATATAATAAAAGTACCTCCTTTTATTCTAAAAGGACATAGAATAAACATAGTAATTATTACAACAAATGTATAAAGATGTACATTAGTTGTAACCTATTTATAACTAACATCAACGCGTTCTATGTGGTCATAAGGTAGCTAGCTATGTTTCTTTTTTCTCGATGTACTGTAAAGAACTAAAATATATACTATTGAGAGAATCTCAGTGTGTATATCCAAAGTCGTACAGAAGTTCGGCCGTATATCATTAAGTTTCATATGCGTCATTTTTGTATAAATCCAAGACTAGGCAAAATGATACAATAGTAGAAAGTAGTTAAGGATGCTCATTAATGTCTAGCTACTAATTGTGCCCACTAGTTATCTTTCAAAACTCTTAAATATTTGAGCAATGTTCACGATAATGAACGCCGGTTCGTTACACGGAAACGTCCAAGTGGTGTTTTCTGTGAAAGTCACATGCCGTAAGTCAGTGTTAATAGCTCAGTCTAACAGCGAGCTCACGCCTTTCGTGGGCTTGTCTTTAGCTCAACGTCTGCCATTTCTCCTTAACTTCTAAGAAAAGTAGAGTACTGTTTTCATTTCAGAAGTTTTATCAATATTTTTCTTAAAATATGATCGTTGTTCTAAAGTGATTTGCACCAAAGAAAAGCTGAACTAGTGCCAAGTACGTAACAATATTTCAACAATATTAGCTGATTTGATTTATGTAAATATTTTTAATAATGACTATACGTTAATCATTTAAAAGAACATGTATTAAATGTAAAATAAACGTAATTCCCGAACGTTTGCAACATCGTTTAGCAAGGAGTTCTCCGTTCAACTGGTGCGTTATTTTTAGTATATTTTTACTGGACATGAATTGAATCACAGAGAAAAAAGACACAGACATCACTTCCTTACGGTCGCAGATAGCGCCTAATTGGCAGTTTTAAGTAGACCATAACTACTATGGTACTAAATATGTTGTAGTAATTCCTAAGTATATACTTATTATTTATTACCTTAGTTATACGATCTAGATATCCTAGACGATTTGCGGGAAGTAAAAAAGGGAAGTGATGTTGCTGGCCTGCCATCCCCACGACAAATGGACAAAAAACTCAACCCTCATTCGGCACATTATTTGATACGACCACTGTTTATTTCTTCTCTGTTGTCAAATCCAAACTCACCCCTTGTCTGTCAGAACTGACCTTAATTTTAATTATAGTTGTCAGTTAATTTTTAAATGCATACTTTAAAGAACCGCTTAGAAGACGTGGACAAAATGTACCAAAGATATAACTGTACCTTCCCAAACCCGACAAGGTGTGATAGTACAAATATTTTGTCCCACCATAGCTAATCTTGAGCATATGTCATTGAGTGATAGTGTATTGCAAAATGGTGGGCAGTTAAGCTTAGATGATTTATTGGTTTTAACTGACCCAAAATCATATGAAAATTTTTATCTTTACTCGCAAAAGTTATGTATACACATTAAAAAGAAAACCTTTTTGTGTTTGTATTTAAATAAAAAGTTAACCTAACTTTTAAATAAAAAGTTAACCTAACTTTTAAATAAAAGTTTCTTGGTGTGGCTTGTAACTTGTGGTAAAGTCAAGAGAAAGTACATTTGTACATGTAATATTAGCTAAAATGTTACTTCTTTTTCGATTTTGAAAAAATACATACACAATATATAAACAAATCTATATTTTCTATTGTATTGAACTAAATGTATTTCAAAATATTTAGCGTTGAAAACTGACTGCATATATAGTGTGTAGATTACAGTTCGGTTAGGGACAAAGACTGAACACTTTTGGAGGTAGCCCAGTGTGTTCCTTCGTGAAAGGACTAACTAAACTGTCTCTGGTTTCCACACACTTTGGTCAAAGTGTCCCATCGACAATCTGTAACACAAAGTAGTCCAGTTTGTCTTTTAGGTAATTTATCATGTCCTCTCACTTGGTACTAACACTTAAAAATGCGTATACCTGTTGGCCTAATAGTATAAGAAATGTAAGTATGAATGTATTGGGTTTAACGTTAAAAAAGATTAATTTTAAAAATTAAAGCTCAATTAGAGTTTAACTAAGCACAGTAACAATATCTTAAAATATTGTACCAAAATTTAAAAATCTCTAGTTGTATATAAAAGTATATAGCATACACACATTTTGTAAAAATTCTGTTAGCTCTACGACTTCTTTAATTTTTTTTGGATTTCACGCATATTAAAAATGTTGTTTATTTAATTGAAACGTTTAAAACCCTTAAATAACGGATATTAGCTTAATTGTCTTTAAAAACACAAAGCTAATGTTTAAGTCGTTTAACTTTAGGATTTCACTACTTATTTATGAAAACGAATAGTTAAAAAAATAATAGTAAAACTAGCAAATAAAAGTTAAATAATCACATATGTTGAAATATATTATAATACATTGTCGTTGACAAATTTCACATAATGGGTGAACTTATGAAAGTTGGTTGACATTTTTAATTTCCACTTTTTAACTTCGAAACCATTTAAAATTCCAAAATCGTGAGGATTCCGAGCAACTTTCTGATTTGAAGATTTATACATGTTAAAAGTCGAAAGCCCAGATGAGCGATTTGTATTCCAAAGCCGAATTCCTGTCGACGAATGAACGAGCAGGAACACTGCTTGCTAATCACCCAGAAACACGGATGGTGAGTGGAGCGTGAAGTTGTCAATTTGAGATACCAGGCGGCGCCACCGGCCACCGATAAAGTACTTCCGAACGAGAACTCTCCTCGTACGTTAGCCCTATCTCAAATTGAATCCTGACCACCCAGTGCATGCTGGGTCAGTTATGTATCTGTGGACGTGTGGGTGTTAACAGATCCCAATATAAGCCACTGGTAGAAGTAGTGTTTTAATGTTGATTAAAGGACGAACCTGTTCAACAGTAGTGGCGCAGTGATGTAACCCAGCTACATGGGGACAAAGTGTTTGGGAGATTGTAGGCGATAGGTGGATGCTCGGTCCTCTTAATACCGACATGGCGTCCGCTTGATGGTTGCTATCGGCGTGGACACTACTAGAGAAGTCTGGGGTGTCCATGTTGGGTGGTAATCATTGTTCGGATGTTGTGTGGGGGAGATAACTGAGTATCAGGCTTGTCAATTAGCTGAAAATCAGATCAGCACTACGTGGTTCGGATTCTACGTAAAGCTGTAGGTCCCTTAGTTGTCCTGGCTGTTGGGCTATTAATAAATTGTCCTTTCTGAGGAACAGTTGAACTCAGTTAGTAACCAGACTACACTCATCCAAATTCATCCTACACTCATATAATCATTCATATTCGCCTTAAAATACCAACAACGTTGTGTCGGCGTCTCATATGTAAGAATGTTACTTGGGGACAAAGTGTTCAATACTCGGCCCGCTCAACGTGGACACCTCTAGAGAAGTCTGCCATGTCAATGTAGGGTGGTAGTCAGTGTCGGAATGTCGTATCGGGGAGAGAACTGAATATAAGACTTGTTAATCAGCTGAAAATCAGACCACTACTACGGGGTTCGGATTCTACGTAAAGCTGTAGGTCCCTTAGTTGCCTGGATATAATTAAAACTTGCCCTTTCTGAGCATGAGTCGAACTCAGTTAGTAACCAGGCCACTCAGTCCATCCACACTCATAATCATATTCGCCTTAAAATACGCACAAAAATGTGCGTTTCTCATTTTAAGAGGATAATAAGAAGAGCCATTGAACTTCACAACGTGGACAATTTAGCCTACGCAAGCCAAAAGATGTGCGTTTGAAATGAAGTTGATATCGACTTCATATTACATTTATGTACAATCACAGATATACACTTTTTACAGATCCTGGAATTACAAAAAAATAAATAAATAAAAAATAAGCTGAACTTAACATTTCAATCTATATAAATACAAATCAATATCAGTCTATCTGTATGTTTGTCAAATATGCATAACTACAGCAATCATCCGCTCTTCATGAAACTTTGAGAAGTTAAGTATTTTCCTGAGAAGGCTTCTGGCACGGTTTTGTTCTCATTTGACTCTACTAAGATATTATCATGGTATACAAAAACTATAAATTCTTATCTTATTTTTCAATTACAAGCCGAATTGGAAGGTTGTAGTACTAACCGATCATGAGATTGCAAGGGTTTACAATAATTACAAGAACTTTATTAAAACCAAAATTGTAGGAAAAAAAACATCTAAAAGTATAGTTAATTTTTTTTTTTTTAAGTAGATCCAGCTTAATACAACTGCTTACATACCACTGTACGTGTATGGGCGGGTGGGTGGGTCAATACCACTGTACGTGTATGGGAGGGTGGGTGGGTCAATACCACTGTACTTGTATGGGAGGGTGGGTGGGTCAATACCATTGTACATGTATGGGCGGGCGGGTGGGTCAATACCACTGTACGTGTATGGGAGGGTGGGTGGGTCAATACCACTGTACGTGTATGGGCGGGCGGGTGGGTCAATACCATTGTACATGTATGGGCGGGCGGGTGGGTCAATACCATTGTACATGTATGGGCGGGCGGGTGGGTCAATGTGGTAAGTGTTAATGTGGATTTTTTTGGTGAACTAGAGCATCTTTTTTTATCAAACTTTGTATTTTGGTTTTGAAAAGGAGTAAGGATATTTTTGAAAGTTTGCTCGAGGTTAAAACTTCATTATATCCTCATTTACCATGTAATCTTTATATACAAGGATGCGAGTGAAATGTTTACAATTTATGTACACTATTTTTGTCCCAACAATTCAGCATAGTTGACAAAAAGCACGGTGTCAGCTCAACTGATGTGTACTCTGATAAAAAAAGAATGTGCAAAAAGTTTGCACAGTTTTTTATGTGCAAAATGTATATAAAAGTGGAACTTTGTTTCAAAAGCACTTTTAGTGCAGTGTTTTTTCCTTCTTAGAACCACAATAAAAAATATTTAATAATAAAATATAAATGTTTAATTTATATTGAGAAAAGTCGAATTAAATAAGTTAAAAATTGGTGTATTATTTTTTAGAAATTTAATAAATGTTAGATTTATAGCAAGCATTCAAACTTAAGTACATTGCATTTTGAAACCAGCCGTATTTTCCACACCACTTGCCTTTTAAAATTCAAGTGTATTCTAATAGAGTTATTTTACTTATTTAATTAGCATTCAGTTGTTAGATAAATACAAATAAAATGGACAGTTTTAAAATACTCTTAGTAACGCTTGATTAAATGTAACGTTTTAATGTTTATCAAATTTAAACGTCATGGTTTATACATATAAACATTTATCCTGTAGGGAAGCTAAAGATAAACTGCTAGTAGTAAATACAAATTTCAGATAGGATTTTATCGTATGTCTTTACACTAGTCGATTTAGTTCTTTTTATAAACAACTCGTAAATGATCATACAGTTATTTTAATGATTTCGAGTTTTTTTTGGTTCTAAGTAACCATTAATACAATTTTTATAAGATAAAAAACATATTTTTTAACTCTTGGAATTTGACAATTACTATAAAATAAAGTTTAACTTGCTATGTTAATTTACAAAGACAGATACCTAAAACGAAATGTTGTTATATTGCTGAAGTATGGCATTTGTTATCAATAAATACGATTTCCTGTTTATACGTATGATACACGCTTATCCGATGCGAATTGTTTGTCGAGTCAGTTTGGAAGATAAATCTTACTAAACATCTAAATAGTCAACTACTAGTAAACTCTTCTGAGAAAACGTGTAATGGTAAGAAAATTACTAGCATTAATTAGCGATTTGAAAACACGAGAAAGAAGCAAATTGGCCTGTAGTTTCCAACTTCACACATCGTCCCCTGGAAAGTCAATTGTTTACTCACCTAGTTTTCAAGTGACATATAATTGTGCGAGTAATCCGCAAGAACAATGGGGCGATAGACAGAGAAACTGAGGATTTGGGGCAAGGTTTCTCGAAGACGTGTTTGCCTATTTCGCTAATGAAAGCCCTTGTGAAATAACGACCCAGGCTGGGAGGTCTCAGTGCTTATGTCTCTCCTGTCATTTAATATCTCGTTGCTCTCAATTAACCTGGATTTGCTCGAAATAATTGGCAATTACCTAATTAACACGTGCGTTTGCAACGTTTTGTTGTTGGCAATTACTAAGTTTACAACCGACTCGTGCTGTTTTTGTAAAAGTAATTATGTGATTTTGTATTTTAATTGTTTAAATGATAAAACAACACAAGGTAATTTGGTAAGGATACAGATGTATGTAAAACCTTCACAGTGTAACCATAAAAGTCGAACAAGTGGAACTATCTTGTAAGTTCGAAATATGATCCTAGTGGAACTGAAAATTAATTAACAGAGTGATGGTATCTACGTTTTTTCACCACCAAAAAAACCTTTATTATTTTTGTCTGCATATCATGAAATAATATTGAACCAAAGTTGGCCTACTGGAGCCTTTTTCGAAAATAAAAAATATCTGTCTCCTCATTCCATATTGCTCAGCATATATAGGGTGGAAAACAATATGGAAACGCTTTCACAACGTTTGTATGGCTTCACTTGTAAAAGTGAAATCTCGTACATGGTCATGGTTACAAAGAAAATACTTTTCGACGCCTTTAGTGAAATTTCATCTGTTCAGAGCGACGTCCCACGAGGAGTTGGACGAAAATCTTCAGCATAAACCTAGGTCGAGTTTGATATCAAATGAAAGGCATATTCAAGATAAATTAATTGCCATTTTAATTCGAAAGTGGAATTCGAAAGGTTTATCCCTTCCAGAGTAGTGGACGTTTGAAATTCAAAGTAAATAATTGGAACAATATTGTTTTCTGCTATTTAATGGTTTCAAGTAAATTATTCTGATCAAAAATTATACTTTATGGTACACAATTAAAAAAAATAAAATAAAACTTTCAAACTATCTATTGAAATAATAAACGTCGTAAAATCATTTCCATATTTTTTCCACCCTTTATATCATCCGTACACCTCAGTTGATAAATGATCAATAAATTCTTTATTACCTTTAAAAAAACAATATTTTATTATTTTTGTTGTTGTTGCAAAAGTCAAATTCAAATGTTTATATCGTTTTTTTCTTTGGCCTAAACATTGTCTAAGGGTTTCAATAATACAAAAACTATCACAATACTATTCCACATTCACTAAATTTATTTTAATTTCTAAATTCAATTGTGATTGAGTATCATACATTGTAATCGGAGAATAGCTGTTGTATGAAAGCTTGATGTTTCGTTTTAATGTATTTTTACTGTGGAATGCGTGTCACGATCAACACCAGCTTTTGTAAGAGTGAAAGACTTTAACCACCAGATTAATGTAGATGGTGTTCTTAAACTAGTCGAACACGAGTTCTTGATTTTTACTAGTGAGCCAATTAAGCTACGTAGTAAAACCACTCCGCTTACTGTTAGAACTAATGATCAAAAATGGGCTCGTTCTTTATTGTATTATTAAACAATGAATTGAATAAATCTGATTGTTCAGATATGATTTGTTGACACAGCTTTGCGTATATTAAAGTGAATATGAAGGATTATATAAGATGATCTATGCAGTATTGTTACTAACTGAGTTTACTTAGGCTCATAAAGGGCCATAAATTAATAGCCCAACAGCCTGGACACCTAAAAAACTTACAGATTAAGGTAGAATCCGAACCACGTAGTGTTGGCTATCATCCAACATGGATAACCCAGAATTATGTATTGATGTCCATGCCGATGGCATCAATTGAGCGGATGTCATGTCGTTATCAAGAGGAACTTAAACAGAACCCTGTCTATAAATAGGTCGGACAGTAAGCGACCAGCGTGTTATATTTAGCACATGTAGGGGTTCCAGCGGCAGAGGGGAATAATTCCACCGCTGAGCTGCTTTGCTTCACGGGCATGACTAACTTCCGCTTTCAGGTTTAGTTGAAAAAAAATTGTAATGTACAGCACAAGTTTGTGTAACTGACAATTATTTTTTACATTACATATTATTAATTGTGTTATTGCTATAATTAATTTTTGTTTGAATACTACAGAACGATTAAATTTAATCTTATAACATTGATTAGTTAGTGTGAATCTAACCAACCTATAATCACTGCTGCTAATGACGTAATAGGTGGGGTTTGCTATTTTGCCATCAGCACGTGGTCTACCACTCTGGTTGCCATGACACTTTTTAAATGGAATTATACAGTGGGGTTAGGGTAGTTCTGTGTCTCACCTGCTCCATTCTTTGCATCTCACTCGACCGTTTAGGTGCGTTAAAAGGTCGTTTTCTAAGCTTCCTACGTATGCAATCTCTACGACTATTCCCCCCCCCCTCCGAAGTAGCTAGGGTCACAGCAATGCGCCAGTAGTTGGGTTTGAGATTTGTTATGGAATAAAAATATACGTTTATATAAAATTAATAATTCATATATATTCATAAATACAGTAGTTAAATTACTATCATTGTCCAGCCTTTCGCCTTCTTACTGCCCAGCCATGACTTGTATACGAGGTAAACACTGTGCCGGAGTGTACAGTAATGATAGTTTACATAGCACATAGTCATTACTTTTATTGGTAAAGTGTAGTGTAGTTCACTCTGAATAGCTGGCTATCAAACAACTCTATTAAAAGTAATTTATACCTGCTGAGAGTACGCTCTTAAGCCATCAAATCTCGGAAAAATTCATGAGTTGCAAATTCGAAAGCGTAGAAAACTGTTATTGGTTCACTATGTGATAATATCGTGTGCAATTTGTAAGGCTATACCTAACGGAAACTGTTATCAGTATAAGTACGTCAGAATATATTGATAAAACATCTATGTCGATTAAATATATACAAAGTAATTTTCCAAAAATGGATCTAAGAAGCTCAACGATTGCCAATAAATAAAGGACACAAATTGTTCATAGTCTACTTGAATTACTTATACAGGGTGTAGCTAAAAGGTGTCCCAGCTATACTTTTAAAAAAAATTAAACAATAACTCAAAAACGGTTTAACTGACTGACTTGAAATTTTGCACAGTTCTTTATATTAACAATATTTTAATAGTATGAATATAGCTATTAAGTTATCTTTAACCACTTCAAAATGGCGGTCTTTTAAGACTTTTAAATAAAAATATCTTGTTATCTGATTTTTTTAGCTATTTTTTATTTTTTGCAAATCTATTGGTACAGTATTTTTTATTGCAAGCCTATTATTAGTTGAGTTTTTGAGAAAAAAATGTATATTAATGTAATTATTTACTGCGTCCAGAGAATGCAGTAAAATACATTTTTACCAAAACCTCACTAATAGGGTACAAATTAGCTAAAATAAAAATTAAGACACCAATAGATTTGTAATAAAATTAGCTAGAAATTATTATTGTTGTGTAAAATTTATCAACCTAACGACCGCTATTTTGAAATGGGTGAAGATAACTGAATGTGTATTTTCATACTGTTAAATATTGTTAAATTAAAAAATCTGTGCAAAATGTTAAGTCGGTCGGTTAAACCGTTATTATTATGATTTTTTTTTAACATACCGATTGACACTAAACTGAGCAGAACTCAAACTTTTAGTTCTTTCTGCTCAGAGTTAGGGTTTGCTCAAAATTATATGGCTGCAGAGCATACCTCAGTGAGTTATAAATCGATTACCACTAGTGTACATCTTTATTAATTTGTAGTGATAGTACTGGACGAAAACGGTGCTGAACTATCCACCTTTCCGGCGACTTCAGAAATAACTCTGACACTCGACGACCATTCTCAGCACTATTTGAGGTGACGTCTCTTTCTTTCTTCTCTGCGTAAAATTACATATGCTGATACATAATATGACATTTTCTCACTTGATAGATAAGGTTCACCTGACCTTCACTATATGGCTAAGTCGTAAAGCGTACTTTGCACTAACTCCTACTATTAGGTACTATACCATTCCAGAGAAGTGGTTCGGATTCCACGTAAAGCTGTAGGTCCCTTAGTTGGCCTGCCTGTTGGGCTGTTAATAAATAGCTCTTTCAGAGGAGCAGTCGACCTTAGTTAGTAACAATGACTACACTCGTTCACCTATACTACACTGTAGAATTACAAGACCAGTGTACGTACAATGCTACAATTGCTTTCTTTGGCATCCCTCCAAATTACTCCACGGTAAGTTGCTCGTCGTTCACAAAAACCGGGACAATCTTAGATGGCGTGACAAGCTGTTTTTTTCCTTCCTTGCCACATTACTTCGGAATCCTGAGTAAGCATCGTACCAAATTGGACGTAGAACAATTCGTAGCATATTACATGAACGAATTTGGTTCATGAATGGCTATCTAAGAATGTGTCTATCCTATAACAATCTACAGTTTATAGAGATCATTTCCACTACGTGTACTGCCAATACTAATGACGCCAACCCTATGAAACGTAACCTAACTCAGCCGATGAAAAGAGCTATTCTAGCAAGATATACTCCCCTATCGCCCACCTTAAAGGTTAGAAGCATTCTGTAAACATTTACTAGCTTCTAACCTTTAAGGAGAATGTCGTGCAGAGGGAACTTTGTCCCCAGCACAAATTTGTCTAAAATTGCCGATTCGTCACCGATAATATTCAAATGATAACGATTTCCCCTAGAGCTCAGCGGTGTTCGTCAGTAGGTCACCCTCCTTGAACTTCGGTTACCATAAGGAGAGCCTCCCTCGGTCTACTGACACACTGGAAGTTCTGCTCCACATCGTCCATCTCACAATGATCTATCGGACGTCACGCGGTCTTGTCTTCCAGTCATCAATATCCCAAGAACAAAGACGAAGGCGTAGCCGCCGGCTTGTAGCCTTCCCAACCTGGCTAAGAAAATAATAATACGTCAGTTTTATAGGGGTAGCGGTAAATCAATCGGTTGTACCTTACATCCTGGACGAAGGAGCTTTCCAACAATAATTCAGGAAAGGATTTCGCTTTCCATGGACGTTTAAGTCCTGTTAAAGGAGTATAAATCTACTATAAATCTAAAGGAGCATAAGGCAGTATAAATCTATAACACTGCACTTCCATATTCATTCAAGCCTTGTAAGGCAAACAACCAATATCCCTTCAAGGAACTTTGTTTTTCTAGGTTAATGAAGTTTCTCTTTTAACTCTTTTGATTTTTTTCTTTTTTACTGTTATTATTTGCGTATGGATCCAATCACGCTAACTAGAGCATGAGTATCACGTTGATGATGCGCTGTAGACTGTGACGTCATACGAGTGGACCAACTGGTTTGATTATGTTATTAAACACTGGTAACTAAATATACCAATCAAGCACAGTAAAGAGTAGTAATTGCTATAAAAACTGCTTTTAAACCTAAGCTTTCATAAAATATGATACAACATTTTTGTGTTACTATCAATACAGTTACGTGAGTTTTGGTAATGTAAAAACATGGCTTGACCAAAAACGCTAGCAATGGCTTTTACTTATATAAACGGGTATTTTACTTATTTGCACTACAAGATGTTGTTTTCAAATCAGGAGTATGCGGAAATGCATTTTATTTATGGTTTCTGTAATGAACACACGATTGCGTCTCTAAGGAGTACACCCTTAGACACCATGGTCGGCCGTTCCCAGTTAGGGATGGTAAATATTTTCAACATATCGATATATCGAATTATCGATGTATCGCAAACCCAATATACAACGATAATTTCGAAAGAAAAATGTCGATAAATGGGGTATTAGATATATCGAACTGTAAATGATTTATCTGTTTAAAATTATGCGCTAACTGTTAAATCATGACCGAAATTGCTCATGTTCTGCTGTCACCATTTAGAAAAGCCTACTGAATATAAAAAAGTTGTATTCTTTGGGGTTGAATGAAAAACAATCAAAATAAGAATAATTATTCCTGTAATTATAATGTTAATTATACAAGATAATGTATTAACATTGTAACTTTTGTTTTCAGCATTTAAAATTGCCATTAGGCTTCTTAATTCATAAACACTATGAATTACACAAATTAGTTCACTCAACCTACTTCCAATAGTCATCTCAGAGTCAGCGTTGCCAACTCACACACAACTTCATTTACCCGTTCCACCCACTGGTCTACAATAAAGCACATTTTAGAGCGTTAACCTCTAGTAAAAAAACTAAATGAAGTTAATTTATCACTTCAACGCATGTTTAACGTCAATATTTATTAATATGATATATCGGACCAAAATATTGATACTAACATATCGATATATCGTAACATATTTATATCAATAATTCCTATATATACCTATAACAGACAAATACTACTGACTCACTCACTCATCGCTGTAACTAAAAAAGTACTAAGCCTACGAGGCTGAAATTCTGTAGAATCAAAGTTCGTGTGTTTTAGATGTGCAATAAGAAGAGATTTTGAATAATTCTTAGTAAATCGAAGATAGAAGCCTTTTAAGTGCCAAACATTTTAAATACCTAAAACAGCGTTTCTCTAATTGGACTGTAGCGACTAAATGAACGGTTCTACAGCAAAACTAACACCATTTTCTGCACCTGATTTGAGACGATCTACAACTTTGGCCCTATGACTTTTTACTCTATATCCCCTCCTTCATCCTTAAGTAGAGCTAGATTTTCAATTTGTGCGTGTAAATCAAATTGGTTAATTTACGGCCTCTAAGAGTAGACGAACAGATTTTTCTAGACTGTGTAACTTTGTTATCTAGGAGAACATACGGTATTCAATGGGAAAATATACAATTCAATCTGAACACATGTATAGCCAGTCATAGGACATGGCTAGAAACACGATATTTCACTGATTCAGAGTAAATTACCGTACTTTGCGCCCTCTAAAATTAGAGTTACAGATTTGTCCAGACTTTGAAACTTTTTTATCTAAGACAACAAACTGATTCTAATAGGAAAATTATAATTTAATTTGACCAAATGCATATCCAGTTCACAGGACATGACTACTGGCGTCCTGTAGGACATGAAAATATGGCGAGAAACCCAATTTTTCATTGATTCAGAATTTGTACCTCTAAAAGTAGCCTTACAGATTTGTCTAGATTTTGATATTTTTTACCTAAGAGAACAAGCTGATTTCAATCAGAAAATTTTAAATTTAATACCTATGTATATAAAAAAGCCATTTACCACTCATGACTATTTCTCCAAAACTATACGTCCTATTTATTTGATATTTATTTATTTTTTATTTATTTATTTATTCATAAGACGCCGATCGTCAAGATATGGGCGAATATGGATTTCGAATGAGTGTGATGAGTGTAGATGAGCGAATGTAGTCATTGTTACAAACTAAGGCCGACTATTCCTTAGAAAGTGTCATTAATTAATAGCCCAATGACAAATTAACAGCCGGTGATTATCAGCTGATCCTTCTCAAAATGTTTTGTACATAGGTTCATCTTGGCCGCTAGAGGCTCACTAAGACAAGATTTTCCTCTCCGACCTCAGGACTCCGTCCCACTGGCCTCCAAAATTCCCATGGTATTCTTATGGAGCTATATTAATTGATTTATTTATTTGATTAACAGCTTTTAAATATAAATAAATAGATTAAAATTGTGGTAGGCTAAACTTTTAAAATTAAAAATAATTATAGTAGAAAATTATACATAAAATCATCTGTTCTAAATTGGATATGAAATGGATATGAATGGCTACTGTGTAAACTGAAAGGTTGATGCACATTTCAATTATACAATCAAAACTCAATATTATGCACAAGTAACTGGTTGCTGTAGCAATGGATGTGTTCACTGAGAACGATTTCTGGAACGAGTTAGAGAAGACCCGGAAAGTAGTAACAGGAAACTTGCAGGTGAAATTAAATTACGGTTTTGACAGTTTAACACAAATTTAATTCTACCCTTACCATTTCATGAAAGTTCAAATTCTTGCACGTAGTTAATATGCAGCTCGGTGAGATTTCTGTCACTATTTGCTGAATTCTGATATTGACTAATGTTCCTTATGGGCAGACGCTCTTTTCACAAAACAAGGAGTATTCCACTTTCTCAACACGCCCATGTGGAATACTGAAAATCCAAAAACATCAAAAGAAATGTCCTTCCTTTGAAGATTTACTATAAACGTATTGGCAGCTGTGATCGTCTCTTGAGACCTCACGTTTTTTTCAGTTCAGTTTAAGCTTTAAGATCTCTGTCTCAATCCCAGTGACTTTTTGGTATATGGATTCCTGAAGTCTGAGGTGTACGCAACACCTATAAATAATGAAGAATACATTTTAAACAGGACTCAAGATGTAAGAGAGAAAGTAAGGGAAAAGCTAACTCATAAAGTAACTGTTGGAAGAATGCGAAAGAAAGCTAGAGCCTGCGTAAGAGAAAACGTAGGATATTTTCGAAAATAACCGAAATAAAGCTTTAAATCAGAATGACTTCTAAATTCTAGATTTTGTTTTGTTTTTATTGGTGAAGTTCACAATTAACTGTGATCTGATGTTATAGTTATAGTAGTAACAAGTTTTGTGAGTGTCCTTTTAGTTTAATTTATTTGAATTATTTTTTTCAACTCACGATTTATAGTATTCAAATATATGTACTTAAATAGTAATAAGTAAAATAATTTATATTTTTTTTTTAATCTTCTATTTGGCAGCAGTTTTCATAGCAGTTAATACGCTCTAGAAAATTATACAAGTCTTGTCAATCCCTAGCCCACAACAATTAAAAAAACGAATCAACTTAATTCACTTTATTCGCGAATGGCTGAGAGGCTTTCAGCATTTAAATCAATATAAAAAAATGGCAAAATTCATAATAATTACAGTAAGTACGAGTACATCCCAAGTTCTATTCATCCTGAACATAATATACAAATAATAACGAATAAATAAAACAAATTTAAGTGAAAATACTATATTCTGAACAGAGGTTATTTCTATTTTCAAAAATTTTTTTCATAAGCTATTATCACCATTATGTTCTAATTTCATACGAAAACAAATTGAGAACAGTTTTTTCCGTTAAAAACATTGACAACTACTCGGTACTTTAACAGTATCTTTATTTCATATCTTAGTAGATGCGTGCAGTAGGAATAGTCTTAAAACGTCAATAAACGTTTGTCCAATTTGAGTATTCTGCGTTTTTCGTTTGTACATCATTGAAATAATCATAGTCATTACAACTAGATCATGTTTTAAATAAATAAATAAGCTTCTGTTGGTCCCAATCACAGTCGTGCATTTTTAAGTTCTTCTTTGTTAAACATTATTAAAAGTTCCTCGTTTTAAATAAAATATTGAAAATACCTTATTACGAGACATAAAAACTAAGCTATTTTAATTTATAATGTTCATACTGGGGAGGATTTTTCAAACTGGAGGATAATAAACTCTACATATAAGGATTATTTTATCACTTTAGGATTCAATAGACCGGAACCGGAAACACTCCTAACAGGTGACATCTTTACAGTTCTGTCTGCTAAGTGGGTCTGTGTTCAGATAGTGGCGATCTTACCTCAGAGATACCGGTCATCAGATGATGCACATTCAGTACTAGTTCTCAGCCGTCCATTGGACTGATCCGCATCAGCTGTTTTTTTACTTCAGAATGCAGTGACATACATCAGCTGTTTCGAAAGTAGTAAATACAGCTAGTCTAACCATAGTCAGAGGGTTCAATAATGCGCTTCAATGTAATATTTATTGTTAGCATTTGGGATTTTGTGAATTGTCGATGATAGTCAGTTCACCATTTATAATACTGATTGCAAAGTAGAAAGTCGCACGTACACGACCACAGAAATAAGAAACAGAGGTCGCTTTCTTAAGGCCGCAGCGAACGCCTCAGTGGCAGTTATAAATAGATTGAAACTAATGTACGTGTTTATACACTTTTTGGTACTGTACTATAATCACTACATTTGTCCTTGAGGATTTTGGTGGAATAGAAGGAGAGACTGACAAGGTGCTGTCCCTTCCATCTCCATTGCGAACTGAGAACCAACTAGTCGACACACATTCAGCGAACATTTAATCTCTTAGACATGACCTATATTCGTTTTACGCTTGTTTTGGTGGTATTAATAAAACCAATCAATCGTGCTAATGACCGTCTTTGCTGATGCTGATGACGTAAAATGGGCACGTTAGCATGCCTACCCCTCTGGTTGCCATGACAATTTTTAAATGTAATTACTAAGTGGGGGTAGAGTAGTTCTCTGTCTCCCTTGCACAACTATTTGTATCTCACTCGCACCAGTGCGTTGAAAGGGTCGTTTTCTAAGCGGCCTATGTTATAGAGACGTTATTTAAGCCAAAGTTTTTTTTTAAATAACCGCTGGTACCTATTAAATTTCACCTAACCAAGACGACTAATAGTTGTTCTCCAGATATACTAGTTAGTACCAGTCTGAGAAGCAGGGGGGGGGGAGGTGTGGGAACCCAGCACCAGCAGATGGCACTGGATTGGTTGTGAAGACCGGTCCGTAATCTAGTAATTTATAGATAGTATCTAGGTGTAAATATAATTGGGGCGTATCCATTCGGTATTAGATATCTTGATGTTGAGTTATGACAGTATGGATGGAAATATGGTGCATTGCCGTCCCTAGCCATAATAACTGAATATGTATGATTATAACGTAATTTATTCCATGTTCAACGTATTGTCCTCCTCATTACAACGTATATTCTCGTACCTGTTTAAGTAATTCACCATATTAACAATAATTATAATTGTCAACGTTTTTAACAACAAAACTGGTTTAGGGATTGTGAGTTCACTAGATTGTACAATATCTCTTATTGTCGGCACAGATATTATGTGTACCCGAGTTTGAAGGAACTAAGAGGCCTTTGAAAAATGAAGTTACACCATGGTTTTTCCTGGTTTGATTGTACGTTATGAAATATTCATTTTTTAATTTTACTACAAGTTTTAATAACTTTTATTCAAGTTGGAACCAAAAAATTCCTGGAATTCTAACTAGTTTTCAATATGCATTAACTTTAGACTCATGTTACCATAGAGCCTGTTAATATATCGTATTTATATTTTATGATGTGATTAACGGGAATATTTCCTATAAGTGTTGTAAATATTAGAATTTTAAATTTTCAAGAAAACACGTTCTTATCAATTTCCTAAAATAACGTTTCCTTAGTTTATAGAGGTCATAAAATTAATTATTTGATCACGTTGTAATCTTTATGAAATGTATAGTTATGTTACATTACTTTCATATGCGTAAGTATTAATTCGTAAAGATTAGAACATGATCAAGTAATCAATTTTAATGTCTTCAAAATCCAAGAAAAAATTGTTCCAGGAAATTGTTAAAAACTTTTCTTCTTGAAAATTTAAAATTCTAACGTTTATAAAACTTATAGGAAACATTCCTGTGTCTCACGTATTTAAATATTAATGTGATACAATCACGTGTTTTCAGTAAATACATTCATTATTAAGTTAACCATCTATTCGGAGAACATGTTCTGTCCGTCTTAAGTGATTTTTAGTTATTGTAAGTTTTTTCTATATTTTTACAGTTTACAAATCTTAGCACTTCTTCGTTGGATTTGTAGTCATACCATTTTATTTTTAATGAATTTGTGAGTATTTTCTGTTGAAAACTTGCAAGATTCTTAGGTTGTTTTCGACAATAATATACAGTAGGTAAAATTATCACCTTGTAGACTTAGCATTTAACACGAAAATTTATGTTTTTTTTTTGTTGTTTTTTTTTAACTCTTTTATACATATTTGATAAAGATACATCAACATTTTGCATTCTGTGCTGTAATTCAGAGTCCAAAATACCATCTTTATATATGTATGTTCCCAAGTAATTAAAATGTTCGACTTGTTCAATTGGATTGTTGTTATATGTTAGAAATCTTGTTGTCCATTATGAATTAATAATTTTAAATGATTAATGTTTACCTTAAGTATGGAGCGTAAAGGGTATATTGAATGGCTTTCATATGTTTTTAAATAAGTCATAATATTTTGTTAAAATGTACTAGCTATTATATCTTAATTATTTTATTGAAGAAATTAAATAGGAAGTTGCCTTATTAATGTTGGTAGAAATGACCCCTGATTTGTTCAGTGATATTACTACGAAAACTAGAATTAATTAAAAAAATAATACAGTAAGCCGTGGCTGTAGTCTCCATCGTGGAAGATCTGTTTTGTGGTCTTTGTCATCGGAGTACAATGGCGTCGGGAGCGCTGTTGTGGCAAGCGCCAGCTGATGTAGCAGAAACGACAGCTGGTCAAATCGCTCCCGCCAAATTACAGTAGGAGCGAGGCAAGGCCGTTCAAGGCTGGCTCGGCTCTTGACCCCAAAGACTTGACTCTTGCACAAACCGTCATCACATAGCTACAGCCATTACACAGAGGTTGCAGTCGGGTACGAACCGGGCTGTAACGACAAATATAACTCACTATCTTGAGCTGTGAACATGACGTGATGTGAATTGCATTGCTGTTTCTAATTATTGTTCTAAATTATGAGAATTATTAATATTAGAAGCAATGGTTTAGTTCGCCAGTAATCTTATTCCTTAAAAAGGATGTTCGGACCACAAGTAGAACGCACAATTCATGTTCGTAGAATACCAGTAGAACCTGGTCATGTTTGTAGGCAGGCCATATATGTCACCAGTAATTTTGTTCTTAAAATGGATGTTTGGGCCACGAGTAACAGAACCTAATCGTGTACGTATTACTTGTGGCATGATGATTGAACACCAGTAGAACCTAGCTATGTTCATAGGCAGGTTGTGTTTGTCACCGGTTACCGTTCCTGTAAAATGGTTGTTTGGGCTACTAGTAAAAGAACCTAATCGTGTACGTATTACTAGTGGCCTGATGATTGAACACTGTGTAGAATCGGGCTACTAGTAGAAGAGCATAACACCAACGCACATTACGTGTATGGGTGGGTTGGTGGTTCCATACCACCGTACGTGTATGGGTGGGTTGTAGAGAGCAATAAATAAAATGTGATTCTATTTATTTTTTAGAGTACCTCGAATTTAAATTTAACATAGTGTCTCCTGAATTATAGATTCCACACAAAATGTTCTAATTAGATATTAATTGGCGGGTGTCTTAAAGTATGTAGACTTATTAACACTTTCTAGCAAACATGATACTGCAGATGGATAAAATCGGTTACGGTTATTCTCTTACAGTAACTGCGCTGACATGAAGTTCCAACGATCTGTTCGGAAAGTCAGGGGCAGAGGGCAAGAATTTCAATCTGTCGATCTGTCACAACCCATCGTCACATCCGCCACTTTTCCTGGCGATGTCATGCTTTCCACCTCACCGCCACTCCGGGTGTTATTAGTCCAGACCTCAATATCTCAATGAGCTGTGTATTACACGGTGCGGCCGCGCATAACGATGCGCGCATGCGCGTGGCGACCTATGAGCCGTGAAAATGGCCTTGCAAACCTTCCATCAGCTGATCGATGTGGCATTATTGACATATGTTTACCTAATGTGCGTTTCCTTAGATTATTTTATTTGCGTTACTGTTCTTTTGCCCCATTTAATATAGTTTCATCAAGGTTTTAAAGTCCAGTATTATAACATACAGTAGCGACACCCTGTTAAAAATTGGCGACAAGCACGACGCTAGCGATCCTAGCGGTGGGATCAGGAAAACGCGTATTTATGCATTGTTTACATCCACAGCTGTTACAGTAAATGTCAATAATCTGTCATTACATTTTTTATATTGCTATTATTCCGCCTCTTTACAAGACAATGCAGTACAATATTATTGTAGTGTAGTTGTAAGCTGCTGCTGTTAGGAGCGCTAGCGTCGAGCTAGCTCAGCAATGTAAGAGCCACTAGTGTATGTTACTATGCTGTGGTCAACGAATATTGAACATTAAATAAGTATTTAATTGATTATTCGAACTAATAATACCGAATATATAGGACTATTCAAACCATAACTATTATCAAACATAGTGCTGTTTATCAGAGGAGGTCTTTAATTTATCGTCATACATATTTTTACACAGGCTATACTAGCTGTACGTATTTGAAGTACAGTAAAGTGAAACTCATTTAAAGAAAACACCAATAAAAAATTATGCTAAATAAAGTACAGTATATAGCATAAAACAGTGTAGTGAAGCTAAGCCATTTTACTTGTCAACCAAGCTATGCTAGCGATCCTAGCGGTGGTAAAGCAAAACTCTGGTGCGATAAATGCAGTGATGCCGTAGCTCTGCGATACGACCACTAGGATCGTTAGCATCGAGCAGTTATTTTTCTCAAGAGTAAGCTTCGCTAATATGTGTTTATATTATACTGTGAATTTAAAGTACTTTGGTATCTTTAGGGTATACTAAGCAATGTATATATTAAATTGATTACATTCGAATTGAAGAGGGTGTCAAGAAACATCAGCCCAAGACAGGTCTTGATTTTCCCCAGGATTATATAATATTATTTATTTCATTTGATGAAATGCTAAACTTTATGTTTGTAGCTGAGATAGAAATGATGGATTTTGAATAAAAACTGTCTCAATTTAACAGGAACGTTTCAACAGAAAGTCAAACTTGTAAATGTTTTAGGGAAAACTTTTCTTTTCCCACTCTCCATCAGCAAATATGTTGCGGACACATACTTTTCAAATACTTTAAGAACTTCTTTTTCGAAATATGCAGTAAGTGAAAGTACGAGGAGAAAGTAGGGCGAAGAATTTGTGAGTGAAAGAAAACAAGACCAAGCAGCACCAAGACAGGCAGACAAATAGACGGACGGGTGGACCATAGAACACTGGACGACGTGTGTTGTGATCGTGACAAACCGGGGGAGTACAATGGGGAGATATGGGTCAGGGAGGTCAGCGAGTGGAGAGCCGATGAGCATCTTACAGGAGCTGGACAAGTTCCACGACTAACCGACACCGCGGAGGGAGAATGATGTTGAAACCATTCCGGAGGTGAACGGGACACTTGTACAGTCTTCTCCAGTGAATAATTTTGTCGCACTCGAGCCTCCGACCCTGTTGTGGACTTTGGAACTATTTCCACCTCTGTTGACTATCAGAAGACCTGTTGTCGTCAGTCCATCCGTCCCCAAACTACTGTGTGATATGAACAGTCGTAGCAGTTGACTCTCCTTTCCCGCTTGGCCACCAGGCAGCGCCCAGTTTTCACTAGCTGACACCCACGTTTTACAGTTGAACATTACTTCACTAAAAAACGTGTCTCGCTTGTATTTTTTAAAATAGACCTGGATATTTCAAATTTAAACACGCATTATAGACCGTGATTAGATTATTTCTAACTGGTTTCGTTTTATTAAAAATATATATATTGAATTAAAACTATAGTTATTTGTATTTGAAAGTAATAAAGGATTAAAATTAAAATGTGATCTCAGAGGGCTCTATTTTTAATTTGATCTATGCAATTGAGTTCCTTTTTAAAAAAGGTCAAGTATGTTCTTAAATAAAGTTGTAATCTTTTTTGGCCTTAAAAAGAAAATAATCAATATGGCGGCAGGCGTAGCAGAAACTTGAGTTGAAAATATTTCTCTCTGGTGGTTTACAGACATATGTAAGTAGACAAAAACTGTTGGTTTTAGGCTCACTTTTGACCCAGTAGTAGATTGGTGAGCGAAATAGACTCACTTTCGGGTATCTTCGGGTCGATTTTCCAAGATGGCGGCCACCTTCGGGTATCTTCGGGTCACGTGACCGGATCCAAGATGGCGGCCGGAACCGGATCCAAGATGGCGGCGCCCATTTCCCGCCAAATTTTCTAACCTCACTTTTCCTAACCTCAAATTTCCCGCCAAATTCCCAAATTTCCCACGCTTTTCCCGGAATTCCCCAAAATTCCCGATTTTCCCCCAAATTCCCGATTTTCCCTCAAATTCCCAAATTTTCCCCCAAATTCCCGATTTTCCCGAAATTACCTTACTTTTTCCCCAATTTTCCCGATTTTCCTCCAAATTCCCACATCATACTATATGAAATTCACTGTTAACCTTGTTATACTATATAAAATTCATTGTTAACCTAACTTTTTCCGTGTTATACTATATAAAATGCACTGTTAACCTTGTTATACTATATAAGATACACTATATAAAATACAGTCTTAACCTAACTTTTTCCATATTATACTATATAAAATGGACTTTTTTTGTCCAATATGGCGTCTTTTTCCATGATATACTATATAAAATGCACTTTTTTGTCCAATATGGCGTCTTTTTCCATGATATACTATATAAAATGCACTTTTTTTGTCCAATATGGCATCTTTTTCCATGTTATACTATATAAAATTCACTTTTTTTGTCCAATATGATGTCTTTCCCACCCAAAATTCCCTCCAAAATTCCTTATCCAATATGGCGGACTTTACACTATAATAAATGTAAAAAGATGACAACCGGATCCAAGATGGCGGGTACTTCCGGCGACCGTCGGCTACCTTCGTACGCTCTTAGCCTATGATGCACACGTCGTCTGCTGGTCGGGCACGCATGCGCCCCTTGTTACTCTACTCAATACTCATATATACACTACTCCATATACTCTATGTGCTCAACCCGATCGTAGCGCACCTGGTGGCAAAACTTAGCGCATCCTTTCGGAAACATGACACCTTCGGAAGGGAAGTCCCCGTGGGAAAATTCCCTCCCTCAAATTCGGTCTTTATACTATACAAAATGCACTCTTCCCATCTCATACTATATAAAATGCAAAAGATAGTGGTCATTTACATATGTACTATATAAAATGCTTTCGTGTACTTCCGGCGACCGTCGGCTACCTTCGTACACGTCGTCTGCTGGTCTGACGCACACCCAAATGCCACGCTCTGATTGGTTACCTCCCTACTTTACAAATAATATTTCTCACACGTACTGTTAGACTACTTATTTAATTTAATTTTTCTCAAATTTTAACAAATACACAGTTAACATACGCTCTTAGCTTTGGGTACTCATCCACGGCTTCCTACACTGTCACCTATATCGAATCACAGATCATCCTCAAGCCCCTACTTAACACTCCAGGCAGGTAATACACGTTTTTAATTAATTATTTATTCAAAAATGAAGGGACAATTCTTTTTATTTAATCTGTTTATAATTTGTAATACACTGTTATCCTATCCATTTTAATTAATTTTTTATTTTATATTAAATACACAGTTAACATACGCTCTTACCTTCAACTACCATCTACTTCTGGATACCTTTGTATTAACCTGACATCCTCTAAACCTAACACGCTAGCTTAACGCTCTTACCCATGCCTAACTGAACTATCCAACTGTACTTACAAAGTCTACTCGGGCTTTATCAGTCCGTTACTACAAGCTTCACATTTTCTTTCATTAACTATAACAATTTCCTATTTTCGCCCACCTTTGCATGCATGTACATCTTACCTAGGTTACATTACTTACTTTTATTATCAATTCTGTGGACTCAAATACCTCACTTCCCATCCACGTACATATCCAGAACCCATCAGCCCCCCTACATAACGAAACAAGCACACCTACCTTCACTTCCTCTCCACAATCATTCCTTCCTTTGTACCGACACTCGAGGACTAATTCACTAACATTTCACAACCTATATACTAGTTATTGGACTGCAGTGCAATGGCAGTCCAAGAGTTCTCGCGCAACACAAGCTGACCTTTGAGGTCAGTGTTATATTGATTGCTATTTTAATTGGCACCAGACGGACTGCATATCAACCACATGCTAACCCAAGAGGTCAAGTTTTGTGATATCAGTCTGAGGTCAGTTTTATATTGTTTCCTATTAAAATATAAAGTGTTTGGTTTCAAATATACAGATTTTATTTAACCTACCAATTGAACAAGTTTCAAACATGTATGACCCGGCAACCTTACCATATTTCGTCTATTATTAAACAAAACGAAAGAATTATTGGTATTATAGTCCCGTACTTTAAAAAAAAGAGAGCAATAATAATTTATTTACACACTACGTTTTATTCAGTAAAATCAATTGATATTCTTGTTATTACCAATTATCATACGTAATACATAGAACCTTTTACAATAATTTGTGCTTTATATTTAAATTATTACGAGTAAACTTAATTTTAACAAAGTTTTATCAATTTGTTTTGTTGTAAATTCCATAATTTATAAAAATGCTAACACATTACATGTGTAATAATGAGAGATCGTACATCAAATTATACCGTATTTTCTAAAGTTTTTATAGTTTAGGTAGGATTTTAAACAATATGTATAGCATTTATAACCGAATTATTGTATGTTAACCAACCTAAACTTACAAATAACAATTATTATATCCACAAACACATGATAAATGAAGTGTAATAACCTCAAACACAAGATAATCCCTCACACTTTATATACACCATAGCAATACACTATTTACTGTATTTGAGACGTTAATCGTAGAGGTATGGGTCTTGAATGAATGTAGTCTTTGTTACTAACTAAGGCTGCTGGACCCTTTGATATATCATCTATTAACAACACAATAGTCAGAGAAACTATGACATGGAACCCAAACCCCTTAAAATTTAGTTAAAATGTCCATAAATAGGGTTATTTGTGTACAAAATATGTTATAATTCCCTAAAAGCAATAAAATACAATGTCATAACAACGATATTCGTCCTAAACATTAAAAATTCCTTTAAAATACTCTTATAGAACCCCAGTTTGAGCTCAAAACAACGTACAAAACTGATGTAACACTTGTAAATTAATTGTTTAACCTACATAGCTATTTAGTTGACTCCAAACATTTGACAAAGTGTAAGTACCCAATATGAATAAATTCTCTATAATGTTCACATTTTAAGCTTGATTTTAACAAAACCTGGTGCTATTGATTCTTTGCACATTAAACAAATAGTTAGTTGAAACGTCTCTGTTGTAGAAACCGTGGTATTAACAGTAAGAAAGTTTGGCTATAATATACTCGATCAGAAAATGCATATACACCACTCCCAAAGACCCAAACACATGGAGAACCTACTTACTGAACACACAGGCATCTTTACAGACCACATACCATACCGACACATCATAAAACCATGACTTAACAGTCCACTCAAACATACTCAAAACACAACACCTCTGATAGATAATCCACCTAAACACTACATAAAACCTATGATTGACACTCAAGATTCATGGATGACCACCTAACCATACATACGTACACCATAAAACCATGACTTAACAGTCCACTCAAACATACTCAAAACACAACACCTCTGATAGATAATCCACCTAAACACTACATAAAACCTATGATTGACACTCAACATTCATGGATGACCACCTAACCATACATACGTACACCATAAAAACATGACTTAACAGTCCACTCAAACATACTCAAAACACAACACCTCTGATAGATAATCCACCTAAACACTACATAAAACCTATGATTGACACTCAACATTCATGGATGACCACCTAACCATACATACGTACACCATAAAACCATGACTTAACAGTCCACTCAAACATACTCAAAACACAACACCTCTGATAGATAATCCACCTAAACACTACATAAAACCTATGATTGACACTCAACATTCATGGATGACCACCTAACCATACATACGTACACCATAAAACCATGACTTAACAGTCCACTCAAACATACTCAAAACACAACACCTCTGATAGATAATCCACCTAAACACTACATAAAACCTATGATTGACACTCAACATTCATGGATGACCACCTAACCATACATACGTACACCATAAAACCATGACTTAACAGTCCACTCAAACATACTCAAAACACAACACCTCTGATAGATAATCCACCTAAACACTACATAAAACCTATGATTGACACTCAACATTCATGGATGACCACCTAACCATACATACGTACACCATAAAAACATGACTTAACAGTCCACTCAAACATACTCAAAACACAACACCTCTGATAGATAATCCACCTAAACACTACATAAAACCTATGATTGACACTCAACATTCATGGATGACCACCTAACCATACATACATACACCATAAAACCATGACTTAACAGTCCACTCAAACATACTCAAAACACAACACCTCTGATAGATAATCCACCTAAACACTACATAAAACCTATGATTGACACTCAACATTCATGGATGACCACCTAACCATACATACGTACATCATAAAACCATGACTTAACAGTCCACTCAAACATACTCAAAACACAACACCTCTGATAGATAATCCACCTAAACACTACATAAAACCTATGATTGACACTCAAGATTCATGGATGACCACCTAACCATACATACGTACACCATAAAACCATGACTTAACAGTCCACTCAAACATACTCAAAACACAACACCTCTGATAGATAATCCACCTAAACACTACATAAAACCTATGATTGACACTCAACATTCATGGATGACCACCTAACCATACATACGTACACCATAAAACCATGACTTAACAGTCCACTCAAACATACTCAAAACACAACACCTCTGATAGATAATCCACCTAAACACTACATAAAACCTATGATTGACACTCAACATTCATGGATGACCACCTAACCATACATACGTACACCATAAAACCATGACTTAACAGTCCACTCAAACATACTCAAAACACAACACCTCTGATAGATAATCCACCTAAACACTACATAAAACCTATGATTGACACTCAAGATTCATGGATGACCACCTAACCATACATACGTACACCATAAAACCATGACTTAACAGTCCACTCAAACATACTCAAAACACAACACCTCTGATAGATAATCCACCTAAACACTACATAAAACCTATGATTGACACTCAACATTCATGGATGACCACCTAACCATACATACGTACACCATAAAACCATGACTTAACAGTCCACTCAAACATACTCAAAACACAACACCTCTGATAGATAATCCACCTAAACACTACATAAAACCTATGATTGACACTCAACATTCATGGATGACCACCTAACCATACATACGTACACCATAAAACCATGACTTAACAGTCCACTCAAACATACTCAAAACACAACACCTCTGATAGATAATCCACCTAAACACTACATAAAACCTATGATTGACACTCAACATTCATGGATGACCACCTAACCATACATACGTACACCATAAAACCATGACTTAACAGTCCACCCGCCTACCTCTGCACACACAATTCCTTAGGACACACCCTCCTCCCACCACTCATCCTACAGACAAATCTCCTTGAGAACTACCCATCCACCATAAAAACACTATTGCTTCATATAATCATGTTTCAAAATAACATTATTACACTGTAAGATAGGTTTAATATAGCTAAAGACCTAAAGTGTTTCCTAAAATTCTGTTTTCTCTAGAAATATGAGAGTCGTTGGTCGAAAACATCCAAACTAAACATAGAAAATAAGAATCAGCTAGTAGTTTCATAAAAATTCTGCTATACAACTAAAAAAATATGAGAAAAAATTAGGTTTAAAAACAATGAACACAGAAAAAATTAGGTTTAAAAACAATGAGAACAGAAAAAATTAGGTTAAAAAAAAAATGAACATAGAAAAAGTTAGGTTAAAAAAATGAACATAGAAAAAGTTAGGTTAAAAAAATGAACATAGAAAAAGTTAGGTTAGCAAACATCAGAAAAGTTGTTAAAATTAACAAAAGTCATAAAATGTCCCATTTTATGAGTTTTGTTAATTTTAACTGAACTTTTCTGATGTTTGCTAACCTAACTTTTTCTATGTTCATTTTTTTAACCTAACTTTTTCTATGTTCATTTTTTTAACCTAACTTTTTCTATGTTCATTTTTTTTTTTTAACCTAATTTTTTCTGTTCTCATTGTTTTTAAACCTAATTTTTTCTGTGTTCATTGTTTTTAAACCTAATTTTTTCTCATATTTTTTTAGTTGTATAGCAGAATTTTTATGAAACTACTAGCTGATTCTTATTTTCTATGTTTAGTTTGGATGTTTTCGACCAACGACTCTCATATTTCTAGAGAAAACAGAATTTTAGGAAACACTTTAGGTCTTTAGCTATATTAAACCTATCTTACAGTGTAATAATGTTATTTTGAAACATGATTATATGAAGCAATAGTGTTTTTATGGTGGATGGGTAGTTCTCAAGGAGATTTGTCTGTAGGATGAGTGGTGGGAGGAGGGTGTGTCCTAAGGAATTGTGTGTGCAGAGGTAGGCGGGTGGACTGTTAAGTCATGGTTTTATGGTGTACGTATGTATGGTTAGGTGGTCATCCATGAATGTTGAGTGTCAATCATAGGTTTTATGTAGTGTTTAGGTGGATTATCTATCAGAGGTGTTGTGTTTTGAGTATGTTTGAGTGGACTGTTAAGTCATGGTTTTATGGTGTACGTATGTATGGTTAGGTGGTCATCCATGAATGTTGAGTGTCAATCATAGGTTTTATGTAGTGTTTAGGTGGATTATCTATCAGAGGTGTTGTGTTTTGAGTATGTTTGAGTGGACTGTTAAGTCATGGTTTTATGGTGTACGTATGTATGGTTAGGTGGTCATCCATGAATGTTGAGTGTCAATCATAGGTTTTATGTAGTGTTTAGGTGGATTATCTATCAGAGGTGTTGTGTTTTGAGTATGTTTGAGTGGACTGTTAAGTCATGGTTTTATGGTGTACGTATGTATGGTTAGGTGGTCATCCATGAATCTTGAGTGTCAATCATAGGTTTTATGTAGTGTTTAGGTGGATTATCTATCAGAGGTGTTGTGTTTTGAGTATGTTTGAGTGGACTGTTAAGTCATGGTTTTATGGTGTACGTATGTATGGTTAGGTGGTCATCCATGAATCTTGAGTGTCAATCATAGGTTTTATGTAGTGTTTAGGTGGATTATCTATCAGAGGTGTTGTGTTTTGAGTATGTTTGAGTGGACTGTTAAGTCATGGTTTTATGGTGTACGTATGTATGGTTAGGTGGTCATCCATGAATGTTGAGTGTCAATCATAGGTTTTATGTAGTGTTTAGGTGGATTATCTATCAGAGGTGTTGTGTTTTGAGTATGTTTGAGTGGACTGTTAAGTCATGGTTTTATGGTGTACGTATGTATGGTTAGGTGGTCATCCATGAATCTTGAGTGTCAATCATAGGTTTTATGTAGTGTTTAGGTGGATTATCTATCAGAGGTGTTGTGTTTTGAGTATGTTTGAGTGGACTGTTAAGTCATGGTTTTATGATGTGTCGGTATGGTTAGGTGGTCATCCATGAATGTTGAGTGTCAATCATAGGTTTTATGTAGTGTTTAGGTGGATTATCTATCAGAGGTGTTGTGTTTTGAGTATGTTTGAGTGGACTGTTAAGTCATGGTTTTATGGTGTATGTATGTATGGTTAGGTGGTCATCCATGAATGTTGAGTGTCAATCATAGGTTTTATGTAGTGTTTAGGTGGATTATCTATCAGAGGTGTTGTGTTTTGAGTATGTTTGAGTGGACTGTTAAGTCATGTTTTTATGGTGTACGTATGTATGGTTAGGTGGTCATCCATGAATGTTGAGTGTCAATCATAGGTTTTATGTAGTGTTTAGGTGGATTATCTATCAGAGGTGTTGTGTTTTGAGTATGTTTGAGTGGACTGTTAAGTCATGGTTTTATGGTGTACGTATGTATGGTTAGGTGGTCATCCATGAATGTTGAGTGTCAATCATAGGTTTTATGTAGTGTTTAGGTGGATTATCTATCAGAGGTGTTGTGTTTTGAGTATGTTTGAGTGGACTGTTAAGTCATGGTTTTATGATGTACGTATGTATGGTTAGGTGGTCATCCATGAATGTTTAGTGTCAATCATAGGTTTTATGTAGTGTTTAGGTGGATTATCTATCAGAGGTGTTGTGTTTTGAGTATGTTTGAGTGGACTGTTAAGTCATGTTTTTATGGTGTACGTATGTATGGTTAGGTGGTCATCCATGAATGTTGAGTGTCAATCATAGGTTTTATGTAGTGTTTAGGTGGATTATCTATCAGAGGTGTTGTGTTTTGAGTATGTTTGAGTGGACTGTTAAGTCATGGTTTTATGGTGTACGTATGTATGGTTAGGTGGTCATCCATGAATGTTGAGTGTCAATCATAGGTTTTATGTAGTGTTTAGGTGGATTATCTATCAGAGGTGTTGTGTTTTGAGTATGTTTGAGTGGACTGTTAAGTCATGTTTTTATGGTGTACGTATGTATGGTTAGGTGGTCATCCATGAATGTTGAGTGTCAATCATAGGTTTTATGTAGTGTTTAGGTGGATTATCTATCAGAGGTGTTGTGTTTTGAGTATGTTTGAGTGGACTGTTAAGTCATGGTTTTATGGTGTACGTATGTATGGTTAGGTGGTCATCCATGAATCTTGAGTGTCAATCATAGGTTTTATGTAGTGTTTAGGTGGATTATCTATCAGAGGTGTTGTGTTTTGAGTATGTTTGAGTGGACTGTTAAGTCATGGTTTTATGGTGTACGTATGTATGGTTAGGTGGTCATCCATGAATGTTGAGTGTCAATCATAGGTTTCATGTAGTGTTTAGGTGGATTATCTATCAGAGGTGTTGTGTTTTGAGTATGTTTGAGTGGACTGTTAAGTCATGTTTTTATGGTGTACGTATGTATGGTTAGGTGGTCATCCATGAATGTTGAGTGTCAATCATAGGTTTTATGTAGTGTTTAGGTGGATTATCTATCAGAGGTGTTGTGTTTTGAGTATGTTTGAGTGGACTGTTAAGTCATGGTTTTATGGTGTACGTATGTATGGTTAGGTGGTCATCCATGAATCTTGAGTGTCAATCATAGGTTTTATGTAGTGTTTAGGTGGATTATCTATCAGAGGTGTTGTGTTTTGAGTATGTTTGAGTGGACTGTTAAGTCATGGTTTTATGATGTGTCGGTATGGTATGTGGTCTGTAAAGATGCCTGTGTGTTCAGTAAGTAGGTTCTCCATGTGTTTGGGTCTTTGGGAGTGGTGTATATGCATTTTCTGATCGAGTATATTATAGTCAAACTTTCACTGTTAATACCACGGTTTCTACAATAGACACATTTCAACTAACTATTCGTTTAATGTGCAAAGAATCAATAGCACCAGGTTTTGTTAAAATCAAGCTTAAAATGTGAACATTATAGAGAATTTATTCATATTGGGTACTTACACTTTGTCAAATGTTTGGAGTCAACTAAATAGCTATGTAGGTTAAACAATTAATTTACAAGTGTTACATCAGTTTTGTACGTTGTTTTGAGCTCAAACTGGGGTTCTATAAGAGTATTTTAAAGGAATTTTTAATGTTTAGGACGAATATCGTTGTTATGACATTGTATTTTATTGCTTTTAGGGAATTATAACATATTTTGTACACAAATAACCCTATTTATGGACATTTTAACTAAATTTTAAGGGGTTTGGGTTCCATGTCATAGTTTCTCTGACTATTGTGTTGTTAATAGATGATATATCAAAGGGTCCAGCAGCCTTAGTTAGTAACAAAGACTACATTCATTCAAGACCCATACCTCTACGATTAACGTCTCAAATACAGTAAATAGTGTATTGCTATGGTGTATATAAAGTGTGAGGGATTATCTTGTGTTTGAGGTTATTACACTTCATTTATCATGTGTTTGTGGATATAATAATTGTTATTTGTAAGTTTAGGTTGGTTAACATACAATAATTCGGTTATAAATGCTATACATATTGTTTAAAATCCTACCTAAACTATAAAAACTTTAGAAAATACGGTATAATTTGATGTACGATCTCTCATTATTACACATGTAATGTGTTAGCATTTTTATAAATTATGGAATTTACAACAAAACAAATTGATAAAACTTTGTTAAAATTAAGTTTACTCGTAATAATTTAAATATAAAGCACAAATTATTGTAAAAGGTTCTATGTATTACGTATGATAATTGGTAATAACAAGAATATCAATTGATTTTACTGAATAAAACGTAGTGTGTAAATAAATTATTATTGCTCTCTTTTTTTTAAAGTACGGGACTATAATACCAATAATTCTTTCGTTTTGTTTAATAATAGACGAAATATGGTAAGGTTGCCGGGTCATACATGTTTGAAACTTGTTCAATTGGTAGGTTAAGTAAAATCTGTATATTTGAAACCAAACACTTTATATTTTAACACATTCGCTGCGGCAAGTAAACCAATAGGGTGTCGGGGGAGCTGAAAATTTTTATTGCATGAAAACTTACCTTTAGGTGTATGACGTTGATTGAAGTTGGTGATAGCCTGATTCTTTGACGTTTTCCTTGTATAAATGACGTCATAAGTTTGCCCCCACCGGTGGGGGCGCCGCACCTGGCGCTCGATCACCGTTGTTTGACCCTCACAAAATCACTTGGAATTTCGTTTTATTGTACAAAACCTCCTTTTTTATATAAAATACTTGGTAGTTCAGGATGTAAGTGGTCAAAATACCTCAGTATAATTAAATGACGTCATAAGTTTGGCACCCACCGGTGGGGGCGCAGCTCCTAACGCTCGATCACCGTTGTTTGACCCACACAAAATCACTTGAAATGTCGTTTTATTGTACAAAACCTCCTTTTTTATGTAAAATACTTGGTAGTTCAGCACCTCAGTGGTCAAAATACCTCAGAAAAATACCTCAGTAGTCAAAATATAGCCCGACACAATTTCCAGAGTTCGGCAGTAAAATAATCTTAAAAATACACACAAATAATTTAGTCACAATAATTAAAATATTGAAATATATGTACAGACAGTAATACAATATATACACACTCAACACAAAGCACCAGGAATATAACTATAAGTATTAGTCTATAAGAACAGCATAAAACGGTACGCACCCACCGGTGGGGGCTCAGCTATATGGTAGATATCGTAGAACTCGAAACTAACAACGCGGCAAGTAAGGTTAGGTTACTAAGCAACGAAGCGAGGTGGAACAAAACAAATACAACGAATGGCTGGGCCAGTCTGGGCTTTCTAGTAAACAGTGACTCAAGCCCCCACCGGTGGGGGCGCCGTGATTCGGATACAGACCCTGCCCCCACCGGTGGGGGCAGCCGCAGCGAATGTGTTAATAGGAAACAATATAAAACTGACCTCAGACTGATATCACAAAACTTGACCTCTTGGGTTAGCATGTGGTTGATATGCAGTCCGTCTGGTGCCAATTAAAATAGCAATCAATATAACACTGACCTCAAAGGTCAGCTTGTGTTGCGCGAGAACTCTTGGACTGCCATTGCACTGCAGTCCAATAACTAGTATATAGGTTGTGAAATGTTAGTGAATTAGTCCTCGAGTGTCGGTACAAAGGAAGGAATGATTGTGGAGAGGAAGTGAAGGTAGGTGTGCTTGTTTCGTTATGTAGGGGGGCTGATGGGTTCTGGATATGTACGTGGATGGGAAGTGAGGTATTTGAGTCCACAGAATTGATAATAAAAGTAAGTAATGTAACCTAGGTAAGATGTACATGCATGCAAAGGTGGGCGAAAATAGGAAATTGTTATAGTTAATGAAAGAAAATGTGAAGCTTGTAGTAACGGACTGATAAAGCCCGAGTAGACTTTGTAAGTACAGTTGGATAGTTCGGTTAGGCATGGGTAAGAGCGTTAAGCTAGCGTGTTAGGTTTAGAGGATGTCAGGTTAATACAAAGGTATCCAGAAGTAGATGGTAGTTGAAGGTAAGAGCGTATGTTAACTGTGTATTTAATATAAAATAAAAAATTAATTAAAATGGATAGGATAACAGTGTATTACAAATTATAAACAGATTAAATAAAAAGAATTGTCCCTTCATTTTTGAATAAATAATTAATTAAAAACGTGTATTACCTGCCTGGAGTGTTAAGTAGGGGCTTGAGGATGATCTGTGATTCGATATAGGTGACAGTGTAGGAAGCCGTGGATGAGTACCCAAAGCTAAGAGCGTATGTTAACTGTGTATTTGTTAAAATTTGAGAAAAATTAAATTAAATAAGTAGTCTAACAGTACGTGTGAGAAATATTATTTGTAAAGTAGGGAGGTAACCAATCAGAGCGTGGCATTTGGGTGTGCGTCAGACCAGCAGACGACGTGTACGAAGGTAGCCGACGGTCGCCGGAAGTACACGAAAGCATTTTATATAGTACATATGTAAATGACCACTATCTTTTGCATTTTATATAGTATGAGATGGGAAGAGTGCATTTTGTATAGTATAAAGACCGAATTTGAGGGAGGGAATTTTCCCACGGGGACTTCCCTTCCGAAGGTGTCATGTTTCCGAAAGGATGCGCTAAGTTTTGCCACCAGGTGCGCTACGATCGGGTTGAGCACATAGAGTATATGGAGTAGTGTATATATGAGTATTGAGTAGAGTAACAAGGGGCGCATGCGTGCCCGACCAGCAGACGACGTGTGCATCATAGGCTAAGAGCGTACGAAGGTAGCCGACGGTCGCCGGAAGTACCCGCCATCTTGGATCCGGTTGTCATCTTTTTACATTTATTATAGTGTAAAGTCCGCCATATTGGATAAGGAATTTTGGAGGGAATTTTGGGTGGGAAAGACATCATATTGGACAAAAAAAGTGAATTTTATATAGTATAACATGGAAAAAGATGCCATATTGGACAAAAAAAGTGCATTTTATATAGTATATCATGGAAAAAGACGCCATATTGGACAAAAAAGTGCATTTTATATAGTATATCATGGAAAAAGACGCCATATTGGACAAAAAAAGTCCATTTTATATAGTATAATATGGAAAAAGTTAGGTTAAGACTGTATTTTATATAGTGTATCTTATATAGTATAACAAGGTTAACAGTGCATTTTATATAGTATAACACGGAAAAAGTTAGGTTAACAATGAATTTTATATAGTATAACAAGGTTAACAGTGAATTTCATATAGTATGATGTGGGAATTTGGAGGAAAATCGGGAAAATTGGGGAAAAAGTAAGGTAATTTCGGGAAAATCGGGAATTTGGGGGAAAATTTGGGAATTTGAGGGAAAATCGGGAATTTGGGGGAAAATCGGGAATTTTGGGGAATTCCGGGAAAAGCGTGGGAAATTTGGGAATTTGGCGGGAAATTTGAGGTTAGGAAAAGTGAGGTTAGAAAATTTGGCGGGAAATGGGCGCCGCCATCTTGGATCCGGTTCCGGCCGCCATCTTGGATCCGGTCACGTGACCCGAAGATACCCGAAGGTGGCCGCCATCTTGGAAAATCGACCCGAAGATACCCGAAAGTGAGTCTATTTCGCTCACCAATCTACTACTGGGTCAAAAGTGAGCCTAAAACCAACAGTTTTTGTCTACTTATGTACTTGAAATTACCAAAGTTCATAACACAACCAAAGCTGCAAAGTATAAAAATTAACCGCACTTGAGAAACGTAAGCCTGTACAAAATGAAGACGGCAGCAAACAACGCGAAAATAATGAAGAGTATAACCTTTATTAGCTTCTATTGACGACTCGATTTGGTGTTGGGACGCAAAAAATTTTTTTCTGTGCTTATATATAGAACTGTACAGTAGAAAGTACAAACTATATCATCTCTCCCCCCCCCCCATAACTGAAATATCCAATAAAGACATGCAGGTAACATTGGTAAATATGTGTACTAGTTCAGGTGAAAGAGTAATTAAATGTGTTGTGCATACATAGTTCAGACGTGGACACTCCTAGAGAAACCACGACATTATTATGTCGTATATATGTCAATACTTACCATGAACTAACTCTATGATGTTTTTTATTTTATTATTATTTGCAATCGGCACTGGTGGTGCAGTGCTGTAACTCAGCTACTTGGGAACAAAGTGTTTGGGAGATTGTAGGCGATAAGTTCCATGCTCGGTTATCTTAATACCGACACGGCGTCCGCTCAATGGTGGCCATCGACGTGTACACTACTAGAGAAGTCTGGGAAGGTACATGTTGCGTGGTAGTCAGTGTCCGGATGTTGTGAAGAGAAGAGAACTGAGCGTCAGTCTTGTCTTTCAGCTGAAAATCAAACCAATACTATGTGGTTCGGATTCCACGTGAAGTTGTAGATCCCTTAGATAACCTGGCTATTTGGCTATTAATAAGTGGTTCTTTCTAAGGAACAGTTCATCTTAGTAACAATGACTACAACTCATCTACAGTAATCATTCAGCTACACTCCTATCATTCGCTCCTCGTATACCTACTTTCCATATCTCTACGATCGGCGTCTTAATGGTGAATAATGAGAATTAAAGTGTTCTTGTATTGAGAAATGTATAATATATACATATATATATATATATATATATATATATATATATATATATATATATATATATATATATATATATATATATATATATATATATACGGTATGTAATAAATAAAAATATAAAACAAGACCAAAAAGATGATGTGTGGTTTTCCTGCCCTTTTAAATTATGGGCTGGATGATTGTCAAAAATCTGAATATGGTGAAAATCCTCCTAATATAGTGTTACGGAACATGGTTATTAGCGTGCCCTCCCTGCATTGAAATGTGTACACTTGCTAGAAAGACAGAGCCAGAACCTTCCCGAAATGGCGCCCAGAAGGACCCAGACCCCAACTCCAGAAATATCTTTGGAGCTTTGGAAACAACAAGAATCGCAATGACGTCATAGGCCTATATAAAGGCATCCTTTATCAGACTAGTCAGTCAGTTCTAGTGGAAATGTGCCTTCAGTTTTCAAAGACAATCTCAAGTTTGATAAGTGTAATTGTAAACAATAGTCGTTTTGTTTCAATTGTTAAATGGTGTCTGTTTTGTAATATAAATCTATAAATATCTCGTAGCGTGTAATTTATTTAATTTGTGAGTATGAATAAAAGATCAGTTAGTAGCCACACGTGGAACTGCCTTATTATTTCGGACACTGTCGACCGTAGAAATATGTCAAAGTGACATTAATTTCACTTACAAAGCATTCATATGAAAATAACAGTTTGTTGATCGTTAATGGGCCTGGTGGTGATTGGGAGTAGCAGTTATGAAAATAACAGTTTGTTGATCGGTAATGGCCTGATGGTGACTGGGAGTAACAGTTATGAAAATAACAGTTTGTTGATCGTTAATGGTCTGGTGGTAACTGGGAGTAGCAGTTATGAACATAACAGTTTGTTGATCGTTAATGGGCCTGGTGGTGTGACTGGGAGTAACAGTTATGAAAATAACAGTTTATTGATCGTTAATGGGCCTGGTGGTGATTGGGAGTAGCAGTCATGAAAATAACAGTTTATTGATCGTTAATGGGCCTGGTGGTGTGACTGGGAGTAGCAGTTATGAAATTAACAGTTTGTTGATCGTTAATGGGCCTGGTGGTGACTGGGAGTAACAGTTATGAAAATAACAGTTTGTTGATCGTTATTGGTCTGGTGGTGACTGGGAGTAACAGTTATGAAAATAACAGTTTGTTGATCGTTAATGGCCTTATAAGGAATATCATACATTCTTTAGGCTGTCGCGAAAGAATTTACACGATATGTAGATAGGAGAGCTCATCCTTGGCGAGAAGATGAGCCTCAAATCCAGTTCTGAGTTCATACTGGGTTGTCGTGATAGGAGAGAGTCAAACTCAGCTACTCTTATCGTTCTGTTGACTGCCGAGAAAAACGTAAATTATCTCCTTCGAGTTGGATGGGGTTGGATTTGATTATGAAGTGAGATGATTTTGGATCACGCAAGGATCCAATAAGAGAACTTGTTGTGGAAGATCTACAGTGGTATTGAAAGTTCGCAAAATGGCTGCTACGAATTGAAGAAGTTCTGATTGTTTTTAAAACAAAAATTTCATAAACACTTTGTTATGTTGAAGAACAATTGGAGTATTTTTCAGTACTACATCTTTTCCTTTATAATTTTTCCCTTTTTCAAATTTTTTTACGATTGTTTTATTTAAGGGTGTTCATCCAGGCGCCCAGTTGAGCGCTTCAAGGAAATGCATTCTAGATCTCACGCAACTGCAGCTAAGAGTAGCAAAGTGTCTACCTCACTAACACACATACATGTTTCCCTCCCCTCTCTCTCCTTCACTATCCTCGCCTACACCCCACCCTGCAAACTGTACAAAAGTACGTAACTCTTTCATTTACAGTAAACTTGAGAAATTAAGTTTTTTATTTATTATTAATCTACTCTCAAAATTTGCTCAAATGTTATTTATATGAAAATAATTATTTATTTTTTAGTCCAAGGTCACAAGCCGAGGCCGGAGGCCGAGGGGTTGGCACGCGAAGCGTGCAGAGTTGTTTTCAAGTTTTTGATTTTCATGACATTCAAATATGTCTGACTGTAGACACAGAGACCCCCAGACCTAGTGGTGAGGAGGAAGGACTCTGTTGACCCAACGTACGTGATCAAGCACGTGATGTCAGTCCCCGACATAATATTTGTGTTTACAAAGTGTCGATCCAACGTCAACTGTGGCCAGTCTTTACCAAAACAGCCACTCTTGGTTTCCTAGTCCACTGCTAATATTGAACGTTATTGACTTCTTGAGTAAATATCTTAAAATTTTTGAGATCCCGAGTCCACCTCCACATATTTTATCGGGTTATAAGTATGAAAGTTTGTAATTGTCACTAAACGCGTTTTTCTCTAGGTAATTATTTTTATAGTATTTTGATGTTAGCAATGATTTTGAGAACCTGAGATGGGAGAAGAAAATGGTTCAAATTTTTTTTACTGTAGGTGAAAATTTGTTGGATTAACTCTCTTCTCGTTAATAGTTTGATTTTTAATAAGGAAAATAGTAACAACAACTTTGTATTTTATCGTCTTATCACTTTTATTATTATTACTTTGAATCAAAACATACTTAAATTGTTGTTTTTCTCAACTCTCGATCTTTTTTTACCCTTATAAATGCATATACAAATTACTAAAAATGATATATTACATTCAGATAATTTAAATAGAACTCACAAAATAAAAATAACTGTTAATCAGAATCGCTAACTGCCGTTTCCCAAACTGCCAAGCCACCCCTGGAAAGTTGACAGCCCTACAGTAGACACACAATCTTAGGGCCTCACGCTGTTCTGTGTCAATTGTACGGTCCGCGTTTACTATGACAATAAGTTATGGTGAACTTTTTATGATTTATAAAAGTCCAACCTAGTAGATAATAAGGTGATATTAAAATTTCTTTTTCATTCAAAATCATCAAGAATCACATTTAAACTTTCGTATATTTAACTATGAATTAAGTATACAAATAATCAATATGTTAAAAAAAAAAAAAAAAAAACAACTTATAGTCCACTAGAACAGATGTTAACCTCTCAAATTACACTTCACGTGTTACGGTACGATCTTTAATACGAACCGAATTTTTTAAATAGAAACCTATGTTTTTAGCTTTTTTCTCGGAGTCAAACGGCCTCATTTGTTACAGTTTTGTCTTATAAACGAACTAAAAAGATCATGAAATTAGGAATTTTATTACGCTTCCATTGGCTTGTGAAATATATTTCTATTTATTTATTTTGCACTAAAATAAACGCAAAACGTTGAGGAGTCTAATCGATGAACGATCCGTCGTTTGCCAGGGTTGGCAAATATTTTCAACAAATTGATATATCGAATTATCTATATATCGGAAACCAAATATCGATGTAACAATAATATCGAAAGAAAAATATTGATATATCGGATAACCGATATATCGACTTGTAAATGATTTATCTGTTTAAAATTATGCAGTTACTCTTATGTCATGGCCAAAAATACAGTCGTGTTTTGCTGTTACTATTTAGAATAGCCGACTGACTGTAAAAATGAAATACATTTATTTACATGAAACAAGTCGTGGTCTGTGGATTGGAATGAAATAAATTCAAAATAATAATAACTATACCTTTAATTATTTTGATCACTATAAAAGAATAATGTAATAACATTGTTATTTTTTGTTTTTTACATTAAAAATGCCATGCAGATTCTTATAAACGCTAAACTTCCATCCACTGGTCTACAATAAGTACATTTTATTGCTTAAACTCAAGTAAAAATAAAAAAAACTAAATAAAGTTACTTTTATCATTTCAATTAATGTTTTGTACGCATAAAATGCAATTTAAATGTATTTTTCTTTTGTGATAAAAAATAGTGATAATTTTGGGGAGAGAGAAAACCAATATCGGACCAAAATATCAATATGACTGATATTATCGAAAGAAAATACCGATATTTATATATCGATATATCAGAACATATTTATCGATATTTACGATATATCAATATATCGTTGCCATCTTTAACTAGGAGTTTTTGAATTTTCGGTAAATATGAAATGTAGAGGTACCACCCGATTTTCACCCAAGTTTCACGGGTTTTTTCTGATACTAACACGAATCCATAGGAACTTTTATCTGGAAATAAATGTTATTGGTAAAAACTTTGAAAATCGAACCACCAAAAACTATGTATGTTAGATTATTCTTATGAAATTTATTATTTTAAACACCAAATGACACCGATTCCGTCATACAACAAATAATAACTAAGAATGTCAAATACTTAGGTTAGTTATAAGTTATAGTATTAACAAACAGAGTATACCAATACTAGGTAACCAACCTAACCTAACTTAAACTAAACTAAAGTTTTTTTTATTTTTTTTTAATAAATAAATTATTATTTGTCTCAGAAATAAATGGATGTAATATCAGTGTTTAAGAGGAAGAACCAAACAAATTAATTTAATATACATAGTTTTAGTGTAAAAATAGCTTTTATCAAGTCTGTAAAAATTTTAATGAATTCATGCCGACGATATTGAAATATACTGGTAAAAATTTTGAAATTTGTGTGTGACTCCTTTATTCCAAATTTACCTAATGCTCTAATATGTTTCGATCGTTGTTCCGCTAGCTGAAATCTACATCCAGCAATATATCGTGATCCACCTCTTTGATGATGAAAACATAGAAAACATGATTATAATGTTTAACAATAACCTTACTGTCTACAAAGGTCAATCGTGTTTCCCATTGGCCCTAATGGTATGAAAAGCGACCAGAAGTTTCCCCCAGTTTCACTCGCACTCTCCACAACTCTGCAAGTCACCCCCTCCGCCACTTCCCAGACTCAGAACTTCTGCAGCACAAAAACCAGAACAATGTTTTCGGCCTTGAACGTTTATGACCTTGCCACTCACATTAGTGTTGGTTTTTGTGGTATCAGAGGTCATTTTAGTTCGCTTTACTTCCCAACCTGTGTTTTCATTACATACACACTTGGGTTTTTCAGGACCTCTTTAATGGTCGTCTGTCGCTAGAGGATGTCATCTTTGGAGTAAGGCACAGTCAGTCGTTTTGTGCTCCACTTACATCTCATTTAACGTAAATGAGGTTGCAAATATAAAACAGGCTAAAGAAAATGCTATAACGTTAAATAACGACAGGAAATATTAAGTCGAAAATACTAAATAAGTCGACTATTTCTTTCCTGTTATATCTCACTTTGCGATTACTTTTCCCTATTATACTTCTCTTTGAGACTACTTTTTATTTCTCTTTGAGACTACTTTTTCCTGCAACATTTCTCTTTGAGACAGTTTTTTCCTGAAATATTTCTCTTTTGGACGTTTTTTCTTGCAATATATCTCTTTACGTTCTCGAGCGCAAAGTGTGCAGGGGTGTCCCTTAGTATATATAAGGCAAAGCCCTGACTGACTCACTCTCTCAATCATCACTAATTCTCCAACTTCCCATGCAGGTAGGTAGAGAGCTGAAATTTTGTTCACCATTTCTTTAGGTCTTAAATAGTACAACTGAAGTATTTTCATCTTAATAAAGTACTCTTAAGGCGTAGAAACCGCCCCAAAGTCGTCTCATGAAGGAGATCAACTTACGGCCTTGCCAGGATTCTTAAGCATTTAGTCCATGAATTTTGGTTTCTGGGATAGAGTGAAGATTTAAACGTAGTCTTTTCTAAAATATGGTAGTATATTAGTAATTAAGAGACGAATACCTTTAATTTGGTACCCCACTTGGGTGTATTAGTTTAACATTATCCAATTTTGGATTTGTGAACATATTTTTATTTGGAGGAGGGGGCCAGAGCCCTTAAATGTTGTCTCTTCCAAAATGTAATGGTATAATGTGATTTATGAGGTAAATACCTATAGTTTGAGAGCCCACTTTCTGCTATACGTCGATAATGGTTAAATATTAATTGTTCTGCTAGAAGTTGATAATAATGGACGTAATGGAGCCTCTGGGGCAGAAATCAGAATTTTCCTAGGATTGAGACCGATGCCAATTGATTTATGTGGTCAAAAACCGCTAAGAAAAAATTAAAAATCCTAAGAGCCAAAAAAATGTCGTCCGTACATGGGTTGTTTTAGATAATAAGATATCACAGGTTTTTTTATTGTACTGTAGTTATATTATGAGTTTTATTTTCAGCTGTTAAACAAAAACACATTTAAATGAACACGTTTGAAATAGACTGAGTAAAATAGTCATAAACGCAAACTAAATGGCGTGTAGAGGGGAGAGAATGTTTACTTCTCCCACCACAGTTCCCCTCCAGCGGCAGTGAGCTGCAAGGTACAGTCACGTACAAAACATATAAACATATTCAATCATTAATGGTAAAATATTTTAACTATGGCAAATGTAATTATATTCTCAAGACTGGCAATTACTCTGTCATTCAAACCATTAAGAATACTTCAATACAACTCAATTGATTGAACAACACAATAGAAGATCCAATGTAAATACCGTGGCAAATGCGGTTACCTTTGGTATTTACACTAATAAACAGATAGCAACGCAGGTAGTGTGAGTGAGATACTGTAAATAAATTTAATATTGTGATTTTACTTTATACAGTTAATCTACTATTATTTGTAGTCAAAAGTCACAGATCGAAGGCCGAAGTGAAACGAGCCCAGCGAAAGACGGGGTTGGCACGTGAAGTGTGCAGGGGTGTCCCCTAGTAAACCATTATTGGTGAAATTCGTTGGATATCTAGTGGCCATGAGGTGAAATCCAGGCATGTAATTTTTTCACATATCTGAGATATGAAACCGGAAGCTGAAATGAAAATGAATATAATCAAGATACAGTATTTTCTTTCTAGTGCGAGAAATTTGGTGGGGGTCCTATTCTCAAAATTAAATATGTACATTGAGCAATTACTTCCTTAGGAATAACATTATACGACAATAATTACTCATATAGATGCTAGATAACAGTCCTTGCTCCGTTACGGGGTGGTTCTCTATGCTACGCTTCTTACTTTTCCCTCCATGGTTATCGATAAACCATCACATCAATATAAAAGCTCAGCCTGCTGCCGTTCTCCTAGACAACAAAGTTTTGTAGCCTAGAAACCCCTTTAAGACCCTAAGATTTTATTTAGGGGGATGCAAAGTAGTGCAATCACGTCAGAGGTGGTAGACATACCTTAACAATTTAACAATGGAAACCTCATAGAAAAAAGTGGATACGTTAAGGGGGTGTTTCTACCCCTTAGAAATTGAATTTCCAGAAATCGTTTCTTAGCGGGTCTCTGTGAAACAAAAGCCAACTTTCCTGCAAATGTCATCAAAATCTGTCCAGATATTTAGTGACGAGTGAGTACATCGTTTTTGGATTGTATATATTAAGATTAACCATAATTTCACATCAAAGTTGAGGTTATCTTTGCTGTTGTTACCTAGTTGTTGTTGGTAAGTGGTTCCATATGTTCATAATACAATCTCACGGTATAGTAGAACAATTGAAGAGCTTAACAATTGTTGGTTTTAAATGTGATAGTCGTCATCTCAAGTTTCACAGATAGAATTGTACAGCTTCCGGTTTGTTGTTTAGTCTCATCGTAGTAGATAGGGTCCAAGGTCTATCTCGTTAACACGTGATCTATATAGTCACGTGATTAACACGTGACTATATAGATCAATTTTTGTTTATTGAACTATATAGTCAATTAACAAAAATTAACTAATGGGTAAGAGTTATTGAGATTTCACTTTCAAAAGACTTTCATTATTCATTAGTAAGACGCCGATCGTAGAGATATGGGCGTTGAGTGGCGAATGAGTGTGATGACTGTAATCATTGTTTCTAACTTAAGTCGACGGTTCCTCAGAAAGAGCTATTTATAGATAACCCACTTAGGGCAACTAAGGGACCTACGGATTTACGTGGAATCCGAAACACGTAGTGTTGGTCCGATTCTCAGCTAACTGACAAGCCTGACAATCAGTTATCTTTCCTACACAACATCTAAACCTTGACTACCATCTAACATGGACACCCCAGACTTCTCTAGTAGTGTCCACGTCGATGGCAACCATTCTGACGGTCGAGGACCGGAAGTAACCTATTCGCCTGGGGTAAGTCGTTGTCCGACCTCCTACTGTCACCTACCATGACACCCACCTCTAGTCCAGTCAGACCACTTTCGTCAGTCGCATTCGCAGACGCGAATTTTTGATAAAAAACCGTTTTTGTTTTCACTCACGTGCGGTTGCAGGCCGTTCTCCCACTTTCTGCACTGGTCTACGGCCGGTGACCACTCACACCTCCACGTCTACAGCGTGTGGAGGCATTTCACGTGTGTGACTTGGTGGAGTGAAACATTAAATCGTATTATACGTTCTCCTCCATGTTTAGATTTAATTATAGACTAACGTATTTGTGTGGTTTAATGGCCTGATTGGTTTTTGCTTTGGTGTGCATTTTAAACGAAGATATAATTATTTCCTTCGATCACGTCTAAAGACACTAATAGTTTTGGGTTTATTGAAGTTATACTTCTTTGCGCCCGTTAGACACTTTGGGATGGGATGTTGGTCGAGAAACCGCGTCACGCTGAAAAGTAAGAACAAATTTTTAAGAACTATCGATTAATCGATTGTTAATCGAAGAAATTTAATCGAAGAAATTACTGATAATGATAATATAGGTGTATAATATAATAATGAAGTCACGTATAATATATTGAAGATAAATATATTGAATAATATTGAAAAATGTCTTATATTTCATTTATATATCCTGTCTGTTTGTGTGCGTGAGTGGGTGTATGAGAATGGCCAAAGAAGTATAACTTCCACCGTGTGGTCCGACGCACACCCAATTTTTTTATTTATTTATTTATTTAATTTTACAAAAATGCTACAAAACAGGCAAAGCCCAATTACATTATAGCATTAAATATATATCTAAATAATGAACAGCATGCTTACATTAATTTACTACAGAATATAATACAATAGGTCTATAAGGTTTTTATTTTATTTTTTATTTATTTTGTTTTTCCAAGAGCACTATGATAAAGATAAATTGAAAAAAGCTAAGCGTAAAACAATATCCAAGTAATAAATAAGTTCACAATCATGGACAAAATAAATTATCAATAAACATCTTCAAAAGACAATAATCAAGCACTATAATTAACAATAAACAACAGTGATCAACAATAGGACAACAAATAACAATAAAGGATGCAAAAATTCAGACGAAATAACAACAATACATAGAAATATAACTTATAAATACAACCAATAAATACAATGAATATAAATAATTAAACATTTATTTTACTTAATGATTTACTAAATTTAGACTGAGAGTCTAGAAAAATATCAGTATCTGTGATTAAAAGAGAATTGTAAAGTCTCGCCATAGTATTGATGGACGAATTAGACCCAATATTGGAGCGGGCAAAATGAGTGGAGAACAGCTGCCGATTACGGGAGTTTAAACGAGGCACAGATATATTTAATCTAGTCAGTAACGCCATATCGTCGATCACGCCGTTCACCAATTGATGCAAATAGATTAGCATTGCTATTTTTCGCCTCCTGTATAGTGAATCAAGATTAAACATTTGAATTAGCTCAGAATATGGAACTAAAGTTGTATAGTAACCAAAAGCTTTAAAATACAAATATCTTAAAAACCTTTTCTGAACACTTTCAATTACGTCTACCAAATATGCAACATGCGGATACCAGACAACAGACGCATACTCAAGCTTAGATCTAACAAGAGAACAATACAACAACTTCAAAGTATTCACACTACTTAAAAAATTTCCAGATCTACGAATAAACCCTATAACGGAAAATGCAGATTTACAGATAGAAGTAACATGCTCATTAAAGTAAAATCTTGAATCAAAGTGCACACCGAGATCTTTTACTGAAGACTTTATATCTAACACTTCATTTCCCATTAAATAGTTATAATGGGAAATGAATGCGGGTTCTTACAAAACATCCCGCTGGGACCAAAGAAGGGTGGAATGGTAGTGTAAAATTATAACGAACTCACCAATGACACCCCCGTGGGTTTCTAGTATTGATTACTTCCCGGTGGAATTTCCACGGAACATCTTCGGTTTACGAAAGAAATGTTTGTTCTGTGAGCCTTTTAAATCAGCACTGACTAAGGACTGGCTTATATCATGCCTCAGGACTCCACCTCACTGGACTACGCGTTATCCAATGAACGTTAATAATATCAAGGAAATGGCAGTAGTTTATATTTAAAATATTTTACGTTCAAGCAAACGAATCGTGTAGAAATGTCCTCTATAACATATAAAGTTGGGCAAATGAAGTCCGATGTGGTAACAATAAACAAATTAGGGAATGAGGGGAAATTCCCTCTTTATACGTTTGTACTTGCCAAAGGTTCTATTACATTACATATTTAATCAATATTCAAAATTCAGTAACGTCATTGGTGGTTAAGAACTTTACTTTCACATATCGATAGTAACAATGACTACACTCGTTCATCTACACTCATTCAACCCTCATATTCGCCCACATCTCTACGATCGATGTCTTAGAAATGAATAATGAATAATATCCCATTATCAGCCCAAACTGCTTCGCACAGATTGTATATTGTGACCCGTAACATGACCGCTTTCAAATGTAGGAATCTCTTTTTCTACAGACATAAAACTAGATAAGCAGAATATTAAGTGTGTAACAGTAGATAAATGATTGCCAAAGATGAAACAAACTTCTTTTACAGTGCGGTTATCTATTCTCCAGGCTGTCCCAGAGACCAACCCTGAATATATTAACAATTAAGATAATATTTTTCTAATATAAAGTCCCCTACAATCGGATATGACATGCTTACAACCTTCCCTGGTTAAGAAAGGTCCAACCTCCTCAATATTACAAACACTATTGTTTACATTCCAACAGCTGGTAAATTTTTGTGGTAATCATTATTTACGTTTGAACAGCTGTTACTTTTAGTTTCATTTAAATCTCTCTCCATGTTATACTTATGGCCGTAAAAAATACTGATTTAACACAAAATCAGTCTTTACTGAAATTTAACAATCTGTTTGAGTTATCAAAAATTTTTTTTAATAACCCCCTCTTCACTCCTCACTTATGTCCAGCTGTCACTGGACATGCGCTGAGACTAATTAATTGTTCAGTCAAGTAATTTGGGGGTTTCCTCACCCTTCAAGGTGAAAATATTGAAGAAAGACGACCTTATTGACAAAAATATAAGTTTGTCAAAAAATATGGGAGGAGTTGCGTTTACATAAAACGCTTTCACGTATTATACAGTATATAAGGGTATTGTAAATAAATAAAATGATTAAACAATATAGTGAAAAACCTTTTTAATAGTGGTCTGTTTCTTGAACTAATGATAGTGTGTAAATAATTACGGCATGACTGAGGAGGGAGGGTAGTATTGTCCGGACGAGAAAGGCGATAGTTTGGCCAAGTCTCTAATGCGGCCATTTCCGTACTTTGTCGGTCGGATACTTGCCCGTTAACGGCGTTGTTTACTCTTTACAGGCCAATATTTCACCCGAGAAAGTTTCTCCTTACTCGCTGGCGTGCCCAGTGCTGCCACCCGCGGCGTGCTCTGCGCCTCGAAATTTGCCAATCCTCCATCTACGCAGGCGCTGAAATTAATGTTCGACCGCCGAATTTGTTCACAGTCTACTGACCACTCGACGGTTAATGAGTGGGTTGAGGGCAACAAAAATAAATTTGTGAAAATAAATGTTTCAACAATCACATGTGGTTCGAAACGACTGTAATTGATATAGTGGCCTGTGTGTTCGTGAAGGAAGATACATGTTCAGATAATATTGATTTACTTTTTAAAATTCATTATAAGAATTTGCAAAACCCAACCAAGGCCGCAAATAACTAACTCAACCCAGATAGCTCACAGTCCACGGTAAAAGCGTACCGTTTGTAGGCAACACGCACTGCATGACAGTCTACACTGATTTTATTGATATTGAAGTTAATCAATCAATCAATCAATCAATTTTTTTATTGCAGTATTAACAATTATTACATCGTATTGCAAAAGTCAATATGTGTTTTAAAAATATATAATAAATAATATTTTAATAAAAACATATAATAAATAATATTTTAATAAAATTCAAAATTGTTATAATGGCCTACTCTATTCTACCACTCTATCAACCGTACGTACATAAATTACAGGCATTCTACATTCATACTTTACACCAGTGCCATTGGGGCCAAATTTTGAATTTTTATTCTCAGCGGCTTTCCATGAACTCGCCAACCGAGTAAAAGACTCTTGACATCAAGAGGTTTTTTAAACGATATTTAAAAGTATTGAAACTATGGCTTGTTTTGATATCTTCAGGGAGCTTAAGCAATCCAACCCCAACCTGCGCAGGAAGGCGGTCAGACGCCATTGTTCTACACCGGACTCTACGGAAATTCTCCCTGCCACGAGTTTCATACAGTGATTTTAGGATACGACGTTGCCGCGTTGAACTGCCTCCCTTTCTTTTTGACTAGGTGAACTGAACGAGACGCGTAACTGAGTTCAGTCTGGCAACCCCGCCCAGTTCCCAGCCGCTCGCCACGTTTTAAGCGGACAGTTCACACACCAAGAACTGTCTCTTTAGCATGAGAATGAGCTGTCGGGTAGAGACCTGTGACCAACGTTTGATTTCCATAAGAATAACATTGGCATTAATGCAATTTAGTAATTTACTAGGGAATACCACTGCACGCATAGTGTGCCAACCCCGTCACTCGCTGCCCCCTTGATAACTAGGCCTTCGGCACGTTATCATAACTTATTATCATGTCGGCATTTTTATCATAACTACAAATATTAGTTGTTGAACTGTATGAAGTAAAATCATATGAAGTCAACAAATTAATTGATAGATTATTTGACAGATGATGATAAATTAACAAACGAATAAATAAGAGTTTTAAAATAACATTGAAAGTTTAGAGGTCATTGGGGTGGATTCCTGAAGTCGGAGAGAAAAATCTTTTCTTAGTGGGTCTCTAGTGCCTTAGGAAAACCAAATTTCAATTCAATTGTAGTTTTGGGCATTTCGAGATGAGTGAGTTAGTCTACTTTTTTGGCTTATAATGTCCGCACACAACTATCCTCAGACTCAACCAATTTGGGTGATTAAAAAGCCCAAATATAACGGCTTCATCTCTTAAATGTTTTTAAAGCAAAACGAACTACCTGCCACGATTAGAATCTGAGATATAGATGTTTGAGTGGAAAAAACCTTGGAAATCGTAAATTAACTTGCGTTTGAGTAAAACTTGAATAAGGTCAACTTAAGTTAAATCCAATGCCTGATGCCTTATCTGTGCACTAATACCTTTCATGAAAAAAAATGAAGCAAATCGGGCGGATAGAACGTCCGGACGAACTCGGAATAGATTTGGCACAATTCTTTTAATACATAGATTCCACATAGCTAACCTGAAAAACATACATATAACACGAAAACTTAGCTAATTTGGTTGTCATTGTGAAATGTTTAGAGTACTGTAATTTGTACTAAATCTGACACGATTGCAGTACTTCCCCCCTCCTAGAGTTGACTTATAGGGTTTACTTGACTGTAAAAAATTTTTACTAGGCTGAGCTTAAATACTGATTTGATGGGGTAGTTGTACTTGTTGTAACCCAGTAACGACGTTCTTACGGCCATAAGGAAGTGACCTCTGTGTTTTTTTTTCTGTGTGAGAGAATTAGTTAGACCACACCCTGTGAGATAAACGTTACCGTTTTCCTAACGACTCTTAACGTTTATGTTCTATAACTTAAACGTGTTAGAGTTCTTATTGGCATGACTGCTAAATGAGCGCCCATTTAGTACAAGTAATAATAGCACCGCCTTAACGATCTAACGGATGTTAGGAAAAATACGTTTTGTCGTATGCACCTAATGAGGCTTTAAAGATTTCCTTTTTTCGATTTAATTACCAACGCTTTCTGTAGTTTGAATCATGTTAATTTCAACTCATAAATTCTTTATCATTTTGCCAAGTGCATTTTTGTTCAATCACATTTTAATATACACAGTGGTGAGGCTCACTCTTACGGGAAAATGCCGGTTGACGCTAGCGATCCTAGTGGTCGTAACGCAGAGCTACGGCATCTCTCCGCTAGATAGCGTGGCAGTTTACTTATGTTGCAACACAATTAGTTGAGTGGAAATATTCAAATCAAATCGTTTCTTTGCTTACCGCGACAGTTGTTTGATATATCACCGCTATGATCGCTAGCATCGCTTGGTTGGCAAGTAAAACGTCTGAGCTTCGCTACTGTGTTATTATATTGCACTGTGTTTCAATATTACGTGTTACACACATTACAATTATATGTTCAACAATTGTCAGAGGAGGGTGGCGTCACATGCGGATCGATACAACCTACCTATTAAATACGAGTAGAATGGAGTATCGAACCCTCTATGTATTCGATGTTAAATACGTTTCGATGTATTATTTAGCTCTTTGGAAACTGAAAAGTGAGACGCTTATTCCACGAAATGTTGGGCTCTACTATTTACTAGATTTTTTGTTTCTTTTTTTTAGTATACATTCTAGTTTTAATATATAAAATCCAAAAACAATGTACTCACGAAATCTCCGAAACCAAAACTATTTGTATGACATTTGGATGGAAGTTAGCTTTGGATCATAGAGAGCACTAAAAGTGGATTTCTCGATATTCTTTTCCTAAGCGTAAGAAACAGCCCTTTCAACGTCTTCTTGTTTTTCAACATTAGCATTATTTAAAACCTTATTTCAAACAGATGATGAAAAACAAAACACACACACACACACACACACACACACACACACACACACACACACACACACACACACACACACACACACACACACACACACACACACACACACACACACACACACACACACACACACACACACACACACACACACACACAAAGTGACACATAAGCTTACTTAAAGTAGTTTCTAGACTATAAAACTTTATTAATTAGGTGAACAAAGAAAGAAGCAGGTTAAAATTTTATATTGATGTGATATTTTAGAGAGAACCAAGGAGGGAAGGTTAGACAAGCGTAGAGAACCACCCCGTTATGAAGCAAGGGTTGTAAGATAATTAGATATAAATTTGGAATCACGCAGTGAATAAATTAATTCTATATACATTTTATTGTTCTATTCATAACTTTAAAGAACATTTACTTGTTTTACAAACCAACTAATGTAGTGACTAGATAATACAATTACAGAATGTAAACTACTAAATACATTAGTGCGACAAAATGAGAATAGTTTAATCCTTAAACAATTTTAACTTTGTATAAAAATGTATCTTATTAAACCTCACATTTAACACAAAACAATATTTAATTATAAATATAACAATGCAGATTAAATATTAATAAATACATATAACTATTCATTACTAGTGTTTCAGTAAATTTAGCCGTTCTCAAAGGCATATCAGTGTATCATATTATATATTGGGTTATATCTAACATGTATCAGGCTGCAGCCAGATTTACTCACCCCAAGAGTACCCCTAGAAACACGACCGTTCTACAAAACAACATGTTAATATAAGTGTACAGGGAGAAACAACAAAGTTATCCTGGCTATATAGTTTCGAATTCTGTACCTAATTTACAGTAGAAAAAGTAGGATAAAATTTTATCTAATTGCTTTCCGTGTAGTGTCTATCTGTCTGCTCTTGTTTTCTACAAAAAATTAATTAATAACTCAACAATGATTTAACCCATCAGCTTGAAATTGTCTGCAGTGCTCACAGTATAAGCATATCCATTGAGTTGTCTTTACCTATCTCAAAATGGCAGTCGATTTTAAGACTTGTAAATCAAAATATCTTGTAAACTTTTAGGCTCATAAAAATTACACCAAATCAATAGTTTTTAGGTATATTTATTACAAATTGTTGCTTAATTTTTATTGTAAGCCTATTTTTAGTGAAGTTTTGTTTTAAAAAATGTAGTTTACTCCATTCTCATGATGATGTAAAATATCCAGTGAAGCTTTTTATTTACACCCTGTATACTTTAGACCTGCACGTTTGAAAGCGCGGTCAAATTAATGAAATCTTCCACCACATCGATCCGTGTGACGGAGAAACAATGGGCGTGCAGGGGTGTTCCCTGGGTGCATTTTGTATGCATCTCAGTTTCTAGATGAGTTATAACAGTGCAACTAGAACTAGAAACGGAGGATAAACTTCACATAGTTGCCCGCTATCTAGGTGGGGCATCTGTGCAGCAGACTGTTGCTGCATCGAGATGGGCCCCAGAAAATGGCCGGTGGAATCTACACAATTACTATTCTAACAAAGAAATTTAGTTTAACGACCAAAAATAAATGAAAATAAATCTCCAAAATAATTTAAACTGCAATAAGTTGTAACTATGGGTTTCTTCTTCTTCTTCTTGTTCTTTTTTTCTTTAGAAGCCGTCAAGAGTGTAATAAGGTAGGTTTGATGTGCAGACAAAACCACAAGCTAAATTCCATATGAACTTAGGTCGAGTTCTAGTTTAACAATAATCAAAATAATAATGTCTTTAAGAGAATCTAAAAATGTATGCGAACTTTTTATAGTACGAAATATCCTATTGTAATAACTCGGTGGTGTACGTGAGAATCACGATGTTGTTTTAAGCCTCTATGGTATTAGCTATTGGAACGAGAAGACTAGCCAGTCGTATTTCCAATGCCCAAATAAATATAAATCATTTTCGTCTAAGGGGTCGTTGTATCAACAATCTGTTGTGTAATTGAATTTAGTAAATTGTTCTGATTTTGAAAAAAGGGTCGTTGTGTCTACAATATGCCATGTATTTGAATCTAGTGAATAGTTCTGATTTTGAATAAAGGGTCATTATATCTACAATATGCTATGTGATTGAATCTACTAAGTAGTTCTGATTTTGAAAAAAGGTCGTTGTATCTACAATCTGCTGTGCAATTGAATCTAGTAAATAGTTCTGATTTTGAAAAAAGGGTCGTTGTATCTACAATATGTTGTGTAATTGAATCTAGTAAATAGTTCTGATTTTGAAAAAAGGGTCGTTGTATCTACAATATGTTGTGTAATTGAATCTAGTAAATAGTTCTGATTTTGAAAAAAGGGTCGTTGTATCTACAATATGTTGTGTAATTGAATCTAGTAAATAGTTCTGATTTTGAAAAAAGGGTCGTTGTATCTACAATATGTTGTGTAATTGAATCTAGTAAATAGTTCTGATTTTGAAAAAAGGTCGTTATATCTACAATCTGCTGTGCAATTGAATCTAGTAAATAGTTCTGATTTTGAAAAAAGGGTCGTTGTATCTACAATATGTTGTGTAATTGAATCTACTAAGTAGTTCTGATTTTGAAAAAAGGTCGTTGTATCTACAATCTGCTGTGCAATTGAATCTACTAAATAGTTCTGATTTTGAAAAAAGGTCGTTATATCTACAATCTGCTGTGCAATTGAATCTAGTAAGTAGTTCTGATTTTGAAAAAAAGGTCGTTGTATCTACAATCTGCTGTGTAATTGAATCTAGTAAATAGTTCTGATTTTGAAAAAAGGGTCGTTGTATCTACAATATGTTGTGTAATTGAATCTAGTAAATAGTTCTGATTTTGAAAAAAGGGTCGTTGTATCTACAATATGTTGTGTAATTGAATCTAGTAAATAGTTCTGATTTTGAAAAAAGGGTCGTTGTATCTACAATCTGCTGTGCAATTGAATCTAGTAAATAGTTCTGATTTTGAAAAAAGGGTCGTTGTATCTACAATATGTTGTGTAATTGAATCTAGTAAATAGTTCTGATTTTGAAAAAAAGGTCGTTGTATCTACAATCTGCTGTGCAATTGAATCTAGTAAATAGTTCTGATTTTGAAAAAAGGGTCGTTGTATCTACAATATGTTGTGTAATTGAATCTAGTAAATAGTTCTGATTTTGAAAAAAGGGTCGTTGTATCTACAATCTGCTGTGCAATTGAATCTAGTAAATAGTTCTGATTTTGAATAAAGGGTCGTTATATCTACAATATGCTATGTGATTGAATCTAGTAAGTAGTTCTGATTTTGAATAAAGGGTCGTTATATCTACAATATGCTATATAATTGAATCTAGTAAATAGTTCTGATTTTGAATAAAGGGTCGTTATATCTACAATATGCTATATAATTGAATCTAGTAAATAGTTCTGATTTTGAAAAAAGGGTCGTTGTATCAACAATCTGTTGTGGAATTGAACCAGTCTAATATCTTATATTTCCTGAAGGTTTGTTGAGTCAAAATGTGTTGTGTAATCGAATTTCCCCCAGTCAAGGATACTGTGTTGCCGGTTTTCCTGTTCGGTAAAATTAGTTCATGTTCGACTAACACAGTTAGCAACAGCGATCTCCCTCTATCTCTCTTCATCCCTCTCTCTAACACACTCTGAAGTGACTAATAGCTGAGCCAATAATACCCCAAACAGTCATCCTAGTGCTTATTTGAAACCAGTCACCATTAGATAGCAGCACAGGTGCGCGTCTATAGCTGATTCATTGCCTATTAAAGTCTGTTTGTTTCTGTAGTGAATTGTATTACCTATGTTTAACCAACATCGTGAAATAGATTGGGTACTACTATGCTCAGGGTTATACGGCGAAGATAGATGGGCCTAAAGGGGTGCAAATTCCAGATTACAGATCTTTTAGTTACATTTTCCGATGTATTACGATCTTGGAATTTTTTTACAGTGACAAAATTTAGTAAACATTATTAAAAGTCTAACCGTTATTAAAAATGGCTAACCTAACCTATCGTAACGTATCCTAACCTGACAAAATGTGTCACAAAACATTAAAAAAAATTAAAGCATACTTAATACATATTCTTTCACTGTTTCTATGTGTTATAAATCATGACCTTTAGCAGTTCTCTTTATAAACTTTTTCCAATAATTTTTGTACTTTTATTTTGTAAAAGAAAGAACAGCGATCACCTAGCCCACCCACTCACTCTAAGTGCAGCCACGGTTATTGATGTCGCGCCCTTTTATCCTTCTGAAAGACTTTTTATTACCCCCACCCAATCCAATATCATGATAAATTAAAACTAACATATACTTTTTTACATAATTTTAAAACTTACCTTAAATCCACCTCTAAACAGGTAATGGTGATTGGTAAACCACAAGGCAACATGTGTTTAATACACGACAGTATATTTTGTTTTAGACTACAGTGAATAAAATGTGTCTAAAAAAGCCATCGGTAAATATGAAAGGTTAACTCGTCAGAACAATCAGCTGAACAAGGGCCACCTCGATCACATGTCTTGAAGAACGGGCGTAGAAATATTGTTTTAAAATATTATAAGAAATATTGTTATAAAATAATCAGATAAAATGTGTCACGCGCGCGCGCGCGCGCACACACACACACACACACACACACACACACACACACACACACACACACACACACACACACACACACACACACACACACACACACACACACACACACACACACACACACACACACACACACACACACACACACACACACACACACACACACACACACACACACACACACACACACACACACACACACACACACACACACACACACACACACACACACACACACACACACACACGCACACGCACACGCACACGCACACGCGCATCAGACGGTGAATCGTCTCTACCAGGCAATCAGCTGATCTTGTTGATATATGTCTTTGAATATGTATGCGACTGATTCTTGTCGAAGGCCTTTTCTTTGATTTATTTTGCTTCGAATAATGTGTTATGCCAATGTAAACCTACTATAAGACAATTAATTGGATTGGATGTTTATTTATTAATGGTAATTCCTCATTCGATACCAACTGTATAGTTATACCTGTAAAATATATATAAATATGATCTATTCTAGCTAACTATATAAAATGTTTATTTGCTACTTTTTGTATAGTTATTTGGTTAGACACAACAGTTGTTTGGTTAGACAACAGTTGATTGTTTATACAACAGTTGTTTGGTTAGACAACATTTGTTTGGTTAGACAACAGTTGTTTGGTAAGACAACAGTCGTTTGATTAGACAACAGTTGTTTGATTAGACAACAGTTGTTTGGTTAGATAACAGTCGTTTGGTTAGAACACAGTCGTTTGGTTAGACAACTGTCGTTTGGTTAGAGAACAGTTGTTTGGTTAGACAACAGTTGTTTGTTTAGACAACAGTTGTTTGGTTAGATAACAGTCGTTTGGTTAGAACACAGTCGTTTGGTTAGACAACATTCGTTTGGTTAGAGAACAGTTGTTTGGTTAGACAACAGTTGTTTGTTTAGACAACAGTTGTTTGGTTAGACAACAGTCGTTTGGTTAGAACACAGTCGTTTGGTTAGACAACAGTCGTTTGGTTAGAGAACAGTTGTTTGGTTAGACAACAGTCGTTTGGTTAGACAACAGTCGTTTGGTTAGAACACAGTCATTTGGTTAGATGTCGTTTGGTTAGAACACAGTCGTTTGGTTAGAACACAGTCGTTTGGTTAGAGAACAGTTGTTTGGTTAGACAACAGTTGTTTGGTTAGACAACAGTCGTTTGATTAGACAACAGTTGTTTGATTAGACAACAGTTGTTTGGTTAGATAACAGTCGTTTGGTTAGAACACAGTCGTTTGGTTAGACAACAGTCGTTTGGTTGGAGAACAGTTGTTTGGTTAGACAACAGTTGTTTGTTTAGACAACAGTTGTTTGGTTGGATAACAGTCGTTTGGTTAGAACACAGTCGTTTGGTTAGACAACAGTCGTTTGGTTAGACAACAGTTGTTTGGTTAGATAACAGTCGTTTGGTTAGAACACAGTCGTTTGGTTGGACAACAGTCGTTTGGTTAGACAACAGTTGTTTGTTTAGACAACAGTTGTTTGTTTAGACAACAGTTGTTTGGTACTTTACTTTTAAGTACAGTAACAAACTATACAATGGCATTTATTTTATTTAAGGTTAATCATAAACAGATTTAACCCCTTCTTGTTAAATTCAGATGGTATTTTAACCTCTCTTTTATTAAATTTAAGTTAGAGAGTATCTGGACAGAGAGGAAAGAAACAGAGGCCGCAACCAATAGTGCGCCAAATGTGTGTCGAGTAGTTTTCTCTCAGGTTGCCATGGCAGGGCCAGGACCTTGTCAGTTCCTCCCTTTTTCCAGCCAAATTCTCAAGTACAAACATAGTAATTATAACTATATATATATATGTATATTAGTTGTAATCTACTTATGTATTTAGTTGTATCTCAATATGTATTTTGAGGTGTCGCTGCGTCCACAAGAAAGCGACCTCTATTTCGTGTTTCTTTGTGGTATCTATACAAGAAGCTAATGCTTCTTGTATAGATACCACAAAGAACATATATTTATTTTTTAATAATAACTGACGAGTCTTAATAGCAAATGTAGTAACTTTTGTAAATATAAAGTTTATTTGAATTTGACATTTCTATTTTCAAAATTAGCAATTAATTCTGCATTAAAGTTTAAATTGTATAGCATCTACTATAAATTGATGTAAGGACAGAAACAAATGCCACAAATAAAACTTATATTCAGTATTCAATGAGTTTTTAATGACGTAAATATTTTGGTATATATTTTGTTTATGCTAAATTATGATTTTGCATAGTCTTATATGAATGTTTACGTTGTTATTTCTATTGCTTTTGTTATTTTGTTATAACTTTTGGCACAGAAAGTTACTGACTGGAGAAAAACTACGAAAAAATTAAGATTTTATAGAATGTTATAGTTGTGATTAGAAAACTGTAAGTTTTCTCTAAGTTTAAAACTATATAACATATTAGAGCATATAAAAAAGAAAACGTGAGTGATGTTACACTGAAAGTGAGTATAAGATAAGTTTATTCTGGATATGTGTAATCTGGTTACTCACTAAGATCGACTTATCACCAGAAACATAATGTTTAATCCAACTAAGATACACTTTACAATGTAATCTAAGCCACGTAATGCTGATAGAATAGAGGTGTCTTAATTGTTTTGGAAACAAACTACTTTATACAATGAATCGTGATGATTATACCGTAAAGTTGCCTCCTCTTCATTCTCTCACGCATGCACAGCTATCATATGCAAACTTCTTCATATGATCAGTGACCAAGCATCAGACTACGGAGAGAAGTCCTACATTCGATCCCCAACTGAGCTAACGTTCGGTGCTTCGCTCGTTGAATAAAGTTCACGCACAGGCCAGCAGGCCTTTGTGACAAAATTAAATGAACAATTTGTTTGATCGCATTAAAGGCGGTAAATATCACAGTTCTACAAACATTTATCTTCTTCCCTACTCTCATTACATTTAAACACTATTTTAACAGCGTTTCACATAAAAACACTTGTCGATAAGTACCAATTAATTTAATCAGAACGAGTTTTGCATAAAGTAGTTCCTCGGAAAGGAAGTGACGTCATCAGTCGTCAAAATGATAGCGAAAGTGTTTAGTGTTGATCACGTCTGAATGTGTATGCCTTGTTAGTGTTATGCCCTGGCAACTGTCAGCTTTCAACATGTCGTGTACTTGCATGTTTTTATGTATACAACTCTCTAAATTATTATAAAATATTGTAAATTATATAACATAAATAAAAAAATAATGAATAACGTATAATTTCATGTAATCTTGAATTATAGTGTTTTAAAAAAAATCGTTAAAGTTTAAACATTGTTTAATAGCTTCTTCACATTTTGTTAATTGTCATAACTGTCTTCTATACTAATTGCTACTTTGATTCTACAACAAATACAGCTAATTAATCTTAATATACAAAATCTAAAACTATGTACTCACTCATCGCACAATTTCTGGAACCACTCTACAGATGTTGATGAAATTTGGAGGGAAGTTAGCTTTTGTATCGTAAAGACCAACTAAGAAAGGATTTCTCAAAATTCCAATCCTAAGGAGCAGAAACAGCTTCTCAACGGTTCCTTTGTTCCATTAGAGTAGCTTTGGTGTTAGTTTTATTTGATAAGTTTAAACCGCTAATTCAAATAACACAAGCATGACACAAAAGCTTGATAACATGATGGCACAACTTTGCACCCCCCTAAAGTAGACTTATAGGGTTTTCTCCATAAAACATTGTCCCCAAGTAGCTGGATTACAGCACTAGGCCACTAGTGTCGATATAATAATGATGATGCTTTATTCATGAACATAAATAACAGGATAAGTGGCAAATACAAAAATCATTGATTAATTTCGAGCTAACCAATTAGTAAAATATTAAGTTCATAAATTTATTTGCAGTTAAAAAAAATTCTTTTAGGTTGTAGAAAGGATTGCTCTCAAGCCATTGATGTAGTAGCTATCTTAGAGTTCTTCATGTCAGTTCTTTAATGTACTTAAGTAAGCAGTTGTACATTAGACGTCCTATGAACGATGGATGGTTGATGGACAGTTCGATCACTGGGAAGATGTAGCTTCTTGCACGTCCGGTATTGTAGCTGCGAATGCCTTCATTTCCGTGTAAATCAAGTTCTTCAACATGTCTAAGAATATCCTAATGTTTGTGATGATTTTATAAGTACTTTGATAAATCCACGAGGAGATATAAAGGTGTTTAAATTGGACAAGCCACAGAAAAGAAAGAAACAGAGGTCACACCAAATACTGCGCTGAATGTTTGTTGAGTTGTTATTCCTTCAGTTTGCCGTGTGGATAACAGTGTACTTTTGCTCTTTCAAATAGCCTGATAATGTAAAATTTTGTTTAATTGATAAGACGTGGGAAGCCTATCAAAAGCACTTTTTTTACCTATTAAAGTCTATGGATGTTCTCAATCAAAAAAGTTTTTCAAATAAAAAAAAATAAAAAATTACTTATTATTTTCTTGATAATTATATTTACATTGCAGCTTATATTAATATATTTGTCAGAACTGCTACACGTACAGTGGTATTGACCGACCCGCCCACCCATACACGAACAGTGGTATTAAACCCACCCGCCCACCCATACACGTACAGTGGTATTGACTCACCCGCCCAACCATACACGTACAGTGATATTGACCCACCCGCCCACCCAAACACGAACAGTGGTATTAACCCACCCATACACGTACAGTGGTATTGGTAGACTACATCTCTTTTATCATCTGTTGAGAATTTTTAGGATAGACATCACTTGGAGGGAGGAGGAATAGTGATCTTGTAACTCGTTCACTCTTATTAAATTCAGAAGTTTTCTCACAAGTCATCCGTATTAGTTCGTTGTTTTAAAGGATGTATGTATAACTTTGCTGTGCAAGGCTTATTTATCACATTACTTTGCTTGCTAAGTTTGGTTTAAACAGAAAGTTTGTTATTTATACAGACTTGTCTACTACTTTCTTCTCCTGAAGTCTTCAACGATAGACGTAGTAATTGTTACTGCATATGTATGAATCTGTACATTATTTGTAATTTATTTATAATTACCTGCTGAGATGTTCGCTGTGGCCGTAATAAAGTGACCTCTGTTTATTTTTTTCTCTGTAGACAGTCTCAGAAACTAGATGCCATCCCAGTCCCACTCAGCCCCATGCATTTGTCATGTAGGCTTTTTTATGTACGTTTTTAATATTTAGCGTATATTCAATATCCTTATTAATTTATGTTTATCATTATCTGGGGCTGCTAAATTATTGAACTAAGTTTGATCAAATATCGTGTTCATCCCATTGTCTACTTGTATCACGGTTTGATGCCTCCGGAGAATGTGACGAGTGCAGTGGCAGAGCTGCAAAACGGGGAAAGTACTTGTCCTCGTGGGTGGCTAAGATTGTGTATTTTCCACGCCGGAAAACACCTTTTCCCACAGCTTTCCTCGACATTTCCCAGAGCGAGATGATCGCCGATGCCCGGTTATGATGACTCGCCTGCGCCGAGAGAATAGCTCCGAAAGAGAGAGTATTTCAAAAGTGGAAGTACTCTTCTAGGAGACGGTTCCACGTTTTTGCGCCCGTATAATATATGGAAGGACGTGACATTTGAGGTAATGGTTCTCGGTTGGTTCAGTGATTCGGATTTCTGGTGGCAAGAAATGTTTTATGTTTACTGACTGCATTGTCACTCGTCTAACGACCAAATTGAGCAATTTGCCTTATTTAGTATGGCGGGACTGGCTTCAACTGACGTAAATTTTAGTAGTGTGCACTGTAAACATAAAACGCTGTGCTACAATACACAAATATTGTTGATGGATTTTTCCCCCAGTTATATATCAGCAAAACTTGAAATAATTGTTCTATAGTAAAATCTGTTTATATTAGAACGATAGGCCTACAATTAACATGTCTAACATAACCTAACGATATCTAATGTTACATTTCTACCAAACTAACCTAAATTCGGTAGCATAACAAAATGTAACCTTTAACCAAACTAACCTAACTTACATGTCCTAGCAAACTTTAACCTAATCTTTCTAACTTAACCAGACTAACCTAAATTATACATTTTTCTTTTTATATACAGTATATATATATATATATATATATATTTTTTTTTTTTTTTTTTTTTTTTTTTTTTTTTTTTTTTTTTTTGAGTGGCCGATCACCTCTATAAAATTTCACTTATCATTCTCCATAAACTATTAATCTGTGTGAGGAAACTATCGGACAGAGTAAGGGGGAGAACTGGTTCAGTACAAGGTGATTATCTACTGTATATTTATAAAACAGGATGTTTGTATATATATATTTGAAGTTTATGCGCTGCCAAACCTACCAACCGATCGCCATGAAACTTTAGGATGTTGTCCTGTATACTCCCGAGATGGTTTCTGTGAAGTTTGATGTAGAACCGTCCACAGGGTCCCGCCCCACGGGCTCCTAAAGATCCCATGTTATTCAAATGGAGAATCTGAACTGTTTACAAAAAACATATGACTGTGTGCTTTAATGTAGTTTCACATGCCATAAGCAGATTGAAGTTCTCACAACAACAGTACTGTATATGTTTTGATTTATTGTAGTTCTACATTTCACCTTGAGAGTGTAGCACACACTACTTTTACTTGTAATAGTGGAAAAATACAGTGTAAACTAAAAACTTGCTGCACATTTCGATTATAATGACCAGCGAAGCGGACGGGTACAGCTAGTTACTGATAAAAACTAACAGTTAGGACCAGGACTCAAACCTGCGCTGTCCCTAACTCCGACTCTTTTGATCCTGACAGCTTACACTGCTCGACAACTGGCTCTCCCAATCTAACAAAACGAGACTTCATACATAAGACAAGTAACGTTACACATATATAGCCTAAGGAAATTGTAATCTAATCAAAGAAATGTCTCTTGAAGAAATTATGGAATATATTCTCTTTTACTGACTTTCTAAAAAAGGTTAGGTGCTTTTATTTGTCTCTATGATTTTATAAAATCCCCGAACCATCCAATCATTCAACTATTGAAGTTGCTATAAGTCTGAGAGTCAGTTTCTTGAATAGTCAGTGTCCCATACATAGATTATGTAATCTAACCCCTAGGACCATTAGAGTCGGCACTGGTGGCGCAGTGCTATAACCCAGCTACTTGGGGACAAAGTGCTGTGGATATTGTAGGCGATAGGTTCTATATTCGGTCCTCTTAATTCCGACATGGCGTCCGCTCAATGGTTGATATCGGCGTGGGCACTACTAGAGAAGTCTTGGGTGTCCATGTTGTGTGGTAGTCAGAATCCGGATGTTGTGTAGGGGAGAGAACTGAGTATCAGCCTTGTCAGTCAGATGAACATCAGACCAATACTACGTTGTTCGGATTCTAAGTAAAGAGGTAGGTCTCTTAGTTGCCCTGGTTTTTGGGAAATTGATAGAGGATTCTTTCCGAGGGACATTCGAACTTAGTAACCAGACTACACAGGTCATCCACACTCATGTAATCATTCATATTCGTCTTAAAATACCCCCAAAGATGTGTCAGCGTCTCATGCGGAAGAATGTAAGTGCTGGAAGAGTTGACCTCTTCAAGAAGAGCTAGTTGATGCACTCATTACGTTTATGTTGGTAGTCTGATGCAGTTATTGGACAGCTTTTGTTAGGGATGTTTCACTCTATAAAATAAAACGTTTAGAACCATCTTCCAATGTACATTGTGTGGCGAAGACCATCAATAAGTCTATTAATAGATAGTAGTTTATAATCCAAATAATCGAGCAGCTAAATTATGATTGTAGCAATCATAACCTTCATAGGTGACATAGATTAAGAGTATAAATCGTACCGGTAAGTGTTTTGTAGCCGTTACTTCAGGGTCACACCAGAGGCTTTGACGGATAACGAACCTGAGTTTTTGTATACAGAATATAAAAAGTACCAGCTGTCAACGTATTTAATACATATATGTTCGAGTTTTATTCTAAACAAATAGAGAAATATAAATGCATCTTAGATCATGATAGCGGGATAGAGCAGGGGAGAGCAAATAGATATGAAACGAACAGATATTTAGAAACTTTTGTTTTGTGATTGAAAAAAGATGAAATGTCTGATAACAGTTAAATAAACATAAAGATCGCAAAGACTAATTAAAACCTGAAGATCGCAGAAGAAGGCGGCTTTGTGAGGATCACATTAAGTAAAAGATGTTTTGTACAAAAAGAAAAAAAACGTTGTTTGAAAAGGAAACGTGGACCACCAGGCGAAAGACAAAATGGGTTTGAAAGCAATCGATGTGGGGATTGGAGAAGAAGGGGAGAAATGGAAGAAATAAAGAAGAACAATATGAACCAAATAGGTGAAGCATATAACAATTTCATATAGCCTATTTTAAAGCAGCAAAATAACGTGAATATGTTATGAAAATGTGACAGGTGCGAGATAGAAGGAAAGAAAAGAGGGTCGTACGTTTAATATGTCAATATTAAGACTGAACTGAAAATGTGACAGGTGCGAGATAGAAGGAAAGAAAAGAGGGTCATACGTTTAATATATCAATATTAAGACTGAACTGAAAATGTGACAGGTGCGAGATAGAAGGAAAGAAAAGAGGGTCATACGTTTAATATATCAATATTAAGACTGAACTGAAAATGTGACAGGTGCGAGATAGAAGGAAAGAAAAGAGGGTCATACGTTTAATATATCAATATTAAGACTGAACTGAAAATGTGACAGGTGCGAGATAGAAGGAAAGAAAAGAGGGTCATACGTTTAATATGTCAATATTAAGACTGAACTGAAAATGTGACAGGTGCGAGATAGAAGGAAAGAAAAGAGGGTCATACGTTTAATATATCAATATTAAGACTGAACTGAAAATGTGACAGGTGCGAAATAGAAGGAAAGAAAAGAGGGTCGTACGTTTAATATGTCAATATTAAGACTGAACTGAAAATGTGACAGGTGCGAGATAGAAGGAAAGAAAAGAGGGTCATACGTTTAATATATCAATATTAAGACTGAACTGAAAATGTGACAGGTGCGAGATAGAAGGAAAGAAAAGAGGGTCATACGTTTAATATGTCAATATTAAGACTGAACTGAAAATGTGACAGGTGCGAGATAGAAGGAAAGAAAAGAGGGTCATACGTTTAATATATCAATATTAAGACTGAACTGAAAATCTATGTATGTACACTGTAGAGCCAGCCAGCTACTTTAACAACAAAAAGCTAAGGCTTATAAGGGCAGACGATTTACACAAATATAACCAATTAGAGCTAATCGTCTTGTGGAGTGGGCACAATCTGGTTGGGAGAGACTGACTTGTGGAATACCTTAATCCTAGACCATTGGATGCAAAGAACTTGTTTCATATGCAGGTTTGAACACGTAAATTCACATCGCATTCATGTTCGAAGTAATAAAATTACTTTACTTTCTCAGTATGGATATCTAAGGTTAGATGTATTCATAATGCCAACAAAGCCATCCCGGTTGTTTACTTGCGGAGCGTGATCGCACCCAAACAACCACATGCTTTGGATAACCGGTTTTACATATATGAAATGAAAAGTATTATAATGTTAAACTGCCTTGACAACGGTAAACACGCCCGAAGACATCCTCGTCAGGGAGGAAAGTGGTTAGTAAAACCTCTTTCTCTCGTCTGTCCCTGCGACACGCGATAACTTCGCCAGCCTCCAGCCGCGGTCGCGCTTGTGGTCTCTAGAGTGGCTAGGCCATAATTGGAATCTGTTTGTGGCCTGCCTAACAGTGCATGGACAACACAAGGAGGATGTGCTGTGTGACAAAACCGACTTATCTACACTACTAACCTGATTTACATGGTAAAGAAGCTTTCGATTCTGACAGCACGTTTAGCGCTATTATCGATGTGCACTTATTGTGGTAATTATATAGTACAGGGGCCTTGTCGATATTTTGCTAAAAATTGTTAAGATAGTAGTTAAATAACTAAGAAACTAGAATATCATGAAGGTAGTTTTCATTATGAAGATAAAAGAATGAAAATATGGTTTTATAGTTACTCATATCATGTGGAATTGTGCCCTGATCACGAATGTGGCAAGGGGTTTGCAATCAAACCTTTATTAAGCTGGCTAGCGCCGGAAATGTTACTGTTTCAGTAAGGTTATATTTTGTTTGGATAGGTATTGAAAGATTAAGTTTGGTTAGGTTATGTTAGGTTAGGTTAGGATATGTAAAGGTTAAGTTCGGTTTGCGAGGTTGTGTTGGTGTTTAGATTAGTTTTTGGTCACATAACCTAATAATACCTAAATTAACTCAACCAAACAAATTTAACCTATGGAAACCTAACCTAACAAAACCAGACCTGACGTAACCTAACAATATCCAACGTAGGTCTATCGTATCAAAATGTAACCTCACTTAAACCCGTACATTTCCGGCGCTGACGAGCCTAGTAATGATGGATTTCATTGCAAGACCCTCGCCATATTCGTGATTAAGACCAAATTCCACACAATTTTAATACCGACAACACTATATTCACGAATATTTTTTTAACCCCATGGGGTAGTTGAAAGAATTTTGGTAAGAGTGTAAAAAATGTTTGTTTTTAAAGTATTTTTAATGGTTTTTCAAAATTAGCTACTAGAAGTATAAACGGGGATTGACACTAGATCAGTCATGTGATTGCGGGAGTCTATCCAAACAATGGATCACATAATTACAGTGTCCCCTGCGTTCTTTTACGGAGGGATTGGCTAGTGTAAGTAGAATCCGTAAGTGAGGCAGGTCGTAAATGGCTTGGTGGATTGGATTTAGCTTTGTGACACGGGATCACTTTTATTTTACATTATATATTGCATGGCTTTTGGATCTTAATCCAATTACATATCACAGCTTTAAAAAACTGAATAGCAGCTGACAACAAACCATACGATACATATGAGGTTTTTCAAATTTAACAAATATAAAGATAAATGACTATCCTGTTATTATCTGAAATTTGATGTCATTAGTAAGTTAAATATTCATCCGATGAACGTAAGAATTACAACATCGTAAACTTAAACACCAAAATTCTGTACATTTCGGATCACTCTGTCCGTAGGGGTAAGAATAACTTTAAAAGTTTTGATATAAAAATGATGACGCATTATGGACTTTTAACACGACATGATTTGCTATTAGAGAATTGTTCTAAGACTTACCCCCATCACCAAAAAGTGCCATTTTGGGACGACTGACAATCTTGAAATCATGTAGCTAACTAAAAATACATACCTGTTTGTATGTTTTGTATTCATAATTAATCACCTGTAGTTGATTATGTATGATCAATACTAGTGTGGAACGAATATAATTTCTTCTTTTAAAAAAATAACGGTTAAGATTTAGTGTTTTAGTAAATTTATGTTTCAGCTTTACTAACATACTGTACCAAGAGTGGTCTGGACTTTATCAGGAAATTGTTTACTAAAGAGTGTTAAGAAACATAATTTAACAAAATGTTATTTGTTATTTCTGTAAAATGAAGAAGATAACAAACACCCTACTTAGAGGCTGTAAATTGGTTAGATTTATTAAATTTTCCAGAATATCTTGACTGAAGGGGAACTTAGTTTCCATAACTTGGTCATAAAAGGATGTCTTATTTTACCACGTGGTAAACTTTTTTTTTATGTTTTCCAGTGGAAAAAAATTCATTGGACATCTTAATATATAAAAACCAAAAACAATGTTCTCAGTCATCATGAAATCTCCTGAACCACTCAACAGATTTTCATCAAATTTTAAGGGACTTTAGCTTTTGTATCGTAGATACCTACTAAGAAAGGAGTTCTAAAGATTCCATTCCTTTTTTTAAGGGACAGAAACAGCTCCTCAACGTTTCCTTTTTTCCATAAGAGTAACTTTTTATGCCGGCGTGGTGGCTCAGTGGCTAAGGCTTCGGGCTGATCAAAACTTCAATTACAACTAAAACAATAAAAAAAACGTTATAAAATCGATATATTGTACTTTTTAGCGGCAAATAAGTAAAATGTACTGTTATTAACAAATACAATAAATAATTCCAATGTCCCAAAATTTTTGTAACATATCACAATCGAATTAAGATTCTTTATTAATTTAATTAAAATTTTAGAATTGCCTGTTTTTTACCAACTATATCTTAATATTAAGGGAAAATGTAGGGGTTTCTTGATTTTAGAGTGATTTTTGTTTACAAAAATAAATTTATAAATAACTTTTGTTAATCTTAAAACATAGAATTTTAATATCGAATTTTAACAGTGCTGAATGTATCGCAAATAATAAAATTTAATTATACATAAATGTGATTAAACCAATAAATATTTGGAAGTTATAATGTTGCGCCCGATTTATTTTGGTATTCTGTTGTGATTTTTCTTCTCTACAAATGGCCATAGATGGTTGAACGATTTATAACCGTTAACTCGGATCAGATTTACGGGGAAAGTACTAATGTATTTATTAAAACATTATTGTAAGTTCGTTTTTTCCATTTGTATTTCAGTGCATAAAAAAGTATTTTTTCAATTATAATTTTGATTTTTAATATTGTAAATTAATTTTCTTAAGTGCATAATGTCGCTAAGCGTGAACAAAAGCTCCTACAATAGACAATACTATTCTATTAGCACCTTCCATTTATAGCTGGCATTATTCACTTTTATCTGTGCTGCAAGTTGCATCGAGTCTAGACAGGCATTATACAATATTTGTAATGTAAAAAAGTGCTATTTTTATTACATTCTTATATTATAAAAACTATCCTGAGAAATAATAATAGTATATTTGCTTTATAGGAACTTAACAACAATATTAATTAAATTGGTAAGATTATTGGCTAAAATGAGGTAACACTCATTTAATTGTTATGCATCATTTTTATAAATAAATATCGAAGTTTAAGCACTGAAAATATCGCATATAATAATGATATAATATAATCAATACAAGTGGATTTCATTTTTCTTTCTGCTATTTGTAGTTAAGAGTTGTATTCTGTCACCATCTCCGTTACTTTTTTGATGAAGAAAAACTGTTTAATGTTTGTTACAATAAAAAAGAGCGTCATAAGGTACTTTAAGTCCAGATCTTCTTGAAGGTAAGCCGAGGGGAGACGAATGGTGTAAATTGATATACATTATTATTATGTCGTATATATAACAGGGTCTCTTCCTGTCCCAGACCTCAGTGTCATTAGTTCAAATTCCAAAAGTTAATAATAAATTTTGCTCCATGGGTTTGGGCCGTTGTTCCATAATAACGTTCAAAATACCACTGGCTGTAGAACGTTAAAAAAAAAAACTGTATTCATTGTACCACTGATTGATGATTTATTCAACTTAAAAAAACGCATACAAATCAAATATAATATTTTTACTGTCAGGTTTTATACTCTACATTTTCTCTACTTTAACACTTTCTTTGATTATAAAGTTGTAATATCAAAATGTGAAAATTTACGATGTCAACGATGAGCACGTGCGTTGCGAGTTGCTTTGCCTATCTTTAATTCATAGCAATAAGCTGCTATCTAACTTTCACTCTCCTAGAACATTCACATTTTATTTCCTTACGGTAGAGCTTACCGCCTCGTTTTTAACTATTTTCTACCCCATTTCCTTTTATACCTTATTGCTCTTCCATTAGGTGCTCTCTGACAGTTTCTCTTTCACTAACTGTTTACTTCATTTGTCGCCAAATGACCAAAGATGTAGGTTGACCTTTGCACTCGAATGTCTTAGTAGTATAAAGTAAAATCTAGTCATAAATAATTTCTTTTTTGCAGATACATCATCAGGGAGTCGTTGTGAACTTAAAGTGTGGCACTCTGGATCACGAGGTGACTTTAAATGTATTAGAGATATCAAATAAAAGTGTTTGATTCTTTTACCGAAAGTGACCTTAAAATTCACTTAGAGAAGAACGGAAATTATAATTGATTACAGGTTAACTTACGTCATCTCAATGCCGAGCTTAGTAGTTTTGTTAATAGATGGATTTCTTATATATATTTTGAGATTCCAGTGCAATGCCGTTGAAACATGCTTGGAAAATCAAACTTTTATTACAGATTTAAAGCGTTATAATTGCACTAAAAAAGTACCATACAAGTTTCGTAAAATAATCCTTAATTAGGAGAGTCTGATTTCTTTAAGTTTGACAGTGACTTCATTCTTAAAATATATAACTCGTAAAACTCGGGATCACCTACTACCCACTCTAACACGTACAACCAGATGACCCTCACACGCACTCCAAGGACACAAACAACTGGACTGATCGTCTCTCGCATCATACCTGAGGACACGTACAACTTAACGAGTCTCCTATAAATTCTAAGAACACAAACGACTATATGACCCTCCCACCATATCTAAGTAAAAGTACAACTTGACGACCTCCATCCCACCCATCCACTCTAAGAGCACACTTAACGCGTCCGGATGAGTGAGTCACTAAAGTACTTAAGTTGAGCATACCGCTCTTTTTTTGGACTGATACCACCACATGTGGCAAGCACCAAAAATGAAGATTCATTTAGTCTTCGAACGAATCTAGTTACCCATTAACCTACTTACGAGTTTGACGTAAAATATGCCCACGTTGAAAAATATATTTACATTTTTAATTCATAAAATTAGTAGTCTTGTATACCCATGGTGGTTTCATTCACACAACAGAAATTATCATGTTTAATCATAATGATCATGTATCTTAGATAAGTTTCATGGGTCATGCATTCATTACCCGGTATTGCTTTTATGAGTCAGCGCGGAGTTCTCAAAATTAACTCATTTCATCAAAACAAATTGAGTAGTAATGCTTACTTGCTAAAACACATTCGTTTCGCACACGCGGCCATCTAAAATGCTCATCTCGGATAAACAAGAAACAGGAAAACCACTGTGCATGAAACTTATACGTTTCTCTTTCAACGGCCGTTGAAACTTCTTAGAATTTATAAGGGGTCATAGAGATGTGAATCTCCCCGAGTAGAGTTCCAGAGACCAAGTTTATTTGCTATCCGCTCCAGTTCCAGCTATGGAGAGAGCCCATTCCAGGGTTAATCTGGAATTAATTAAGGATCTCTTGACAACAGGCAGGATAACGGAGTGCAGTCGTCAAACTGTACTTTCTCCTTGCGAGATAGAAACGTAATCTAAACAGATCAAATTTTTATATGTATTTTTTACATAAACAGGGTAGAGTCTATTATGTCTGGAAACACCCAAATATATTCTTTATTCATCGAAATATGCATTCGTAACTTTTTACAATCGTGATGGGGATTGGGCACGTACTTTTTTGAACAATGTTCAGTCATGTCAAACTTACGGGGACGTTATGTCGAGGGTATCGTCAATATTCTTTATGGAAGCTTATACCTTGTAATACATCACTTTTTAAAGGTTATAGCGAACTAAATTAAATGCCATAAACCGCAACTCAAAGTATCACTCTATCATAAAATACAGCACTTCAAGTATTGAAAATTGGTTATGTTCAATCATTTCATTTTAAAACTTGGTTCTTGGCAAAGTAAAGTTTAACAATAAATTTTCTAACACTTAAAAAAATGTTTAATTTACATAAAACAAAATTTTCATTTTGAGCTGGTTTTATACGTACATTTCGATATGTTTTTATTACAATAAAAATGTGTTAATAATGGTTTATTTTATTATTTTTTTATACAATTAAAAAGATAATTATGTTAAATGAGGTTTAAAACTAACCATCACCATTTGGTGATAAAGTAAATGTTTGAACTATCTTCCTTCTTCAGTTTGCCAATGAAACTAAAATGAAATTGTTTAACATCACCAATTTACAATACTCGAAGTCCTGTATTTTATGATAGAGTGATTCCTCAGAGATGCGGTTTAGGGCATTTAATGCAGTTCAGTACAACCTTTATAGCGATGTTTCACAAGGTATAAGCTTCCATAAAGAATATTGACAATGCCCTCGACAGGACGTTCCCGTTAGGGCGACTGAACATTGCTCAAAAAAGTAGATGCCCAATAGCTTCTAAGCTTGTAACATTTTCGAATGTATGTTTCGATTAATTAAGAAAATATTCGGGTATTTCCAGACATAATAGACACCCTGTATATACTTGTATATATGTATTTTTTTTTTTTTTTACTGATAATGGTTGTTATATGCGTGGATGTCTGGGGTGTCCATGTTGGCTGGTAGTCAAGGTTCAGATGTTGTGTAGGAAGAAGAACTGAGTATCAGGCTTGTCAATTAGCTTAAAATCATATCAATAATACGTGATTCGGATTCCATTAGTTACCGTGGCTATTGAGGAGTAGTCGAACTAAGTTAGTAACCAGACTACAACCTTAAAATTCGTACAAAGTTGTGTCGGGCCTTTCATATCTATTATAGTGGTTTGAATCAACGTTAGATCAGTAAACTATGCATAGTTTGTACAGTTTTATGCGATTTTTAGGCCGATTTCCTTCTTAGCCTTACTCTGAACAAGTCCCCATTGTTCGTGGGGAGATTTTATTCAGTAAAAGTAAGGGGCGAAAAAAAAGTACTAGATGAAACTAATGACCACATGGAGTCTTGGTCGTGGCTTTAAAAGGCGTGAAAAAAATAATTTTTTATTGAACGATATTTTTCTATAGAACTTCCATTTTTACTTTCTCCCATATGCGTTAGCATAGAGAAAGTATTGTGATTGTGAAAAAAGAAATTTCTTACAAGTTAGTCTAAAAATCTATTTAAGGGTCCCCTGAACCCAAAAAATTGTTTGTTTTTTTCTCAAACAACATTTTGGTCTGTTTGTGTGTATGTGCACTTCACTGGAAACCAAACGGATGGATTGATTTTTATGAAATTTGGTATGTAGGTGTATTTAGCCAATATATCCAGACTATTTTTCACATTTTTGAAATTTTAGTTTTTTTTTTACTTTCATGTGCAAAAAACATACAAAATGGAATTTTCTCAAAAACGGCTCTAACGATTTTGATTAAACTTTCAGGAAAAATGTAAATTACAATTTAAAATAGTTTAGTAAAAACCTCATGCACCTAACTTGTATAGTTGTTGGGTTAAAGCATCATTTTGTACGGGCAAAAACGTTACAAGTGTAAATCTTTCAGTTTTTATTCAAACGATTTTGATTACATTTTCAGTAAAAATGCAAATTACAATTTAAAATATTTTTTATTTAGTTTGATTTGTAAATTAACGCCCCATTAGGTTGGGGCTGGAGGCCGAAGGCCGGAACTCAAGTTGTTGAAGGTTGTTTACATAACATCTGGCTATGTAAATAATTAAACAGCTGTTTTTGAAGATCATTTTTTCCATACTTTAATTTACAGAAAATAAGTGTTTCATCTGTAAACTTATAAACAATCTGACATAAGAAAGGGAGGGGAGACATTTTGTCCTAGTTACCTTGTACCATTTATTACCTCTGCAACACTAATAAACCTTCTAGTTTTTATTAGTGTTTATACAATTCATTCTTGATTTTGGCTGTTTAGTCAACGTTTATTACAGTTTTTTAAAGTGTCACATTTCACTTTAATGGAAAGGAAAGCGTTAACGTATCATATATAATTCTTATATTTTTGTTGGACTTTTCCAACTAGTCAGTGTTTTATAATCACACTACTCACGTTTTCAGACAGAAACTCCTCTCGTTTTCAACTGGCATAAATGAACTTACACTAATATTAAAAATAAAGAAATACCTGAAGAACAGACCTTGTCACGATGAGTTTACAAACTTAACCTACTAGATAGATATTCTACATAAAAAATATACACACAACAAAAATAATCTCCAACAATACAATGAATTTCAAGCAAATCGTATTTCATGTGTGTTTCAAGTAAATAGAAGAGCCATTGTATATATCTCTCATGCGAGTTGTTAACAAATGATGCGTCAGCTTTGAAATGAGAATCTATCCTCACAATGACCTATGAATTATTTTTTCACTACACTACTATGAGTTCAGCTGTTTTCGTTATGTGTTTACAACCTGCGAAACATCATATTTTCAACAGCTGTCTATTGTTTACTACCGAAAGTAACATTGTTTACAACCGAAAATTTTCCACAGTCAACAACACCTGTTTTTATTCCGTAGTGTAGTGAAAAGTATGGTTCAAAACTCGAGTGAAAGTGTTTTGTATGTTCTCGACCAATTGAAGTGCTCGACAAGTCTCGCACTTCAAACATATGGTCTCGAACATGCAAAACCCCACTTTCCACTCTTGTTATGAAATATACTATTTCAGTTATGTTGAGAACCGTCACACGCATGCGCAAAACAATAAACGTATTGGAAACGTACAGTTACTGTACAATCAAGTCGCTTGGGTTGATCTGTTACATAAAACTGTTTTTGTAATTTGGTTTCAGTTCAAACCAGAGTACAGGTTGCGGATGCAAAAATATGTCTATTTCCACGACATTTTCTATACTAATTAGTTAATTAATTTACACGTGTAACTGGGTTTTTAGTTTACGAGACCGTCGGAACTCGGCGGTTTCTAATGTAAATTAAACCTACGAGCCGATGACATTCCATCAATTGGATAGTCATTTTTTCCTCAATAGAAGACGTGAAAAATGGGAAGTAACTTTCTAGAAACAAGTTTGAAAGTAGTTCATTTGCTATGCACCGTAAGTTGTTTGTATTCATTTACAGCGGAATCGTGTCATTTTTTTGCGGTCACAACTAATGAGAACAATTAAGCGTACGTTAATTAAATTGTAATTGTTCCTTTTCTTGTGTAGAAAAAGCTGATTACTGAAAAAACAATGTTTATTCCATTGTTTGAGTTGTACAATTGTACCTGAACTGGTTAATGTATGACGAATCAATATTGGTGGTTGGAAATATGTAATTATGACTTTTAAAGAAAGAAAATAAAAGTATAAAATACTGCAAATGTTGTTTTTAAGCTTCAGTTTAGCCGAAATTTTGACGTACAATTTTAGATACGGTCCACCTTTTCGTTTTGAATTTTGTTTATTTATTAATTGCGTCCAATAAAAATGTATTATTTTTTACTTTAAAGTAAATTTACAACCGTTATGTGGTAACATTGGTTTTTGAAAAAAATAATTATGTTTTACTCGTTGTTATTATGTGGATAGTTTTGATGTAGAAACCATATACACCAATGGCAACTCGACTATTAATGTAAAGACGCGTACAAAAAGCGTTTAAATACTGACATTTTTATCACCTGTAGTTAGTCAAGTATAGACTTTCTGGAAACATAGTGTACAAAACAAAATTGTGAAACCCACTTTTAAGTATTTTTTGATATCTTAAAAAGTTATTTTCCGATTTATTTTAACGTAATTTTCAAATTGAATTTTGAAATTATTTTAGTTCATAACAAAAAGCTGGAAATCAGACTATTTTTACGTGGTTCGGATTCCATGTAAACCTGTAGGTCCCTTGGTTTCCCTGGCTATTTAGACATTGATAAATGTCTCTTTCTAAGGTACAGTCAACCATAGTTAATAACAATGACTACACCCGTTCACTTACACTCACCAAACTCAGTCGCATCTCATAATCGCCAATATCTCTACGATCGGCGTCTAAGTCATGAATATTATAGTATATTTACAGGGCTATTACGTAGTAAAGTAATAATATTATACATATAATTGGTATGTGAAATGAAGTGAAAAAAATTGTATTAGTGAGGTAAAGTTAGGACCATTAGGTCCTCTCTTGCACTTAACCTCATAAAGAAAATGTAAGACAAAACTACAATGAGTATATATAAAGAGTTCATTCGTGTTCCAGCAGGGACGTTATTTACAAGCTAAACAACAATACAAAATTAGAGTTTTAAGATAGTTAAAACTAAACAAATTAAGCATCAAGTGTGAAAAAGCATAAAACAAAGAAGAAAACAAAAACTATTACTTATATGACAACAACAAGAAATAAATAAATCAATAAATAAAAATTATTCCATGAACTGATCACAACACACACACATAACACATACATACACTCAGTCCAACATTGACGACACGGCCAAGGCCTACAACCCCCACGAATCCGCCGACAACCACTCTCTCAGTGCCGCAACAAACTGAGCTCGACTATCAATATTTCGAGTTTATTCCACAATCTGCAGGCAGTGACAGTAAAGATCTATTGTAAACTGCTGTTCGATGATCTGGAATAGTTAACATCGATGAATCCTGACGCATGTCCCGATTACTGATGCTGAAGTTAAACACTAAATTTTAAGCAAAATAAGAAAGGATTTTTGGATTGAAGAAGATTGTACAGTGAAAATAAAATTTTGATCTGTCTGTACTCGAGTAACTTAAGTAAATTTAAACGTCTGAAGTAAGGAGTGATACGTTCATCTCGACGGAGATTGACAATATAACGTAGACAGTAGTTCTGCGCTCGTTGAAGTCTATCCGAAAGATGGGTAGGCATGTTATTGATGACAACGTCACAGTAGTCAAAGTAGGGAAATACAAGAGTTTTCACTAGCAAAATCTTAACATGTAAAGGTAAACAGTTATAATATCTCTTATGAGTGTGAATACCAGCAAAAACCCTATTACGTGTTACAGATACATGATCAGACCATGTAAGTGTAGTATTCATAAGGAGTCCAAGTTATTTATTTTTTCTTAATTATAATGACGCTATTATGCGGCTTGTTTGGCTGTTTGAATAAATATTATTTTCTTTCTTCTTTCACAATAGTCAAGTGAATTATTATCAATAGTGATGCGGTAATAGAAGTAGGTAGGCTACATAGCGCCCTTGGGGGGGGGGGGGTGAAAACGTTTTTGTTGTAAAACTACGAAAAGTTATATCTCCGTGTTTAGCCAAGATTAATGGGAAGTATTATATTTACACGACTATTCACCTTTAAGGTCATGTTAAGGTCATGTTGCCACTTCAATAAAGCATCTAGAAAGTACATAAATAGTCCATCATGTTAATTATAAAATCTACCTTCATCGACTGAGAGCACTTTTTATACTGAACTTATGATTACCATACAAAAGTAATTCACACTTGCGTCTGCACAGTCAGCGAGCGTTATCAGCTCAATCGGGTTATCAGTAGATGTGTTTACATAAGTCTGTCTGCGATGGCTATGATAGCAAGCCATGCCATTGCTACCGCCCTTCCTTGCAGTGTGCGCCCTCACAATCTGCGCCCTCTCGCGCCCTCCGGCCGTCAACTCCGACCAACAATACCTGACCAGGGTCAAACGCCAGGTAAATAAACCTTAAACATGGAAGTTAGAAAATAAATACGCTCAGTTACTTTCTTCTTCCACATTGAAATTGAACAATTCACTTATGTTGCAGAATAATCTTAATATATGTAGTGTAATACAAAAACTGTGTAGGCCTACCACTCATCACGAAATATCCGGGACCACTAAACACATTTTGATGAAATTTTGAGGGAAGTTAGTAGCTTTTGTATCATAGAGACCCAATGAGAGAGGATTTCTCGAAGTTCTATTCTTAACGTTTCCTTAGTCCATAATAGTAACATCGTATTAATTTAATTATTTATTTTAAACAGCTGGTACAAATAAAAATTAAATAAATAATAAACATTACACGAAAGCTTGGCTAATTTTGTTTTCATTGTCAAATATTTAAGGTAATTTGTACTGACTCTGACATGATTGCACTACTTTGTACCCCGCTAAATTTGGTTTCCGCTGAGAAATATTTAAGGCCATTTCTACTAACTTTGGCTGCTTTGCATCCACCTAAAGTTGACTTTTATGGTATCTACCCTATAAAAAGATGTTACCTAAGAGAATGGAAGGAGGCATGCGTAGAAAACCACCTCGTATTGAAGCAAGGACTGTTGGCTAGAAAATATGCCAAAATAATCAGTACTGATCTCTTAATGTTTTGTTTATACAGATTGCCTAGTTTGTATCTTGTAAGGAGAACCGCCAATGTTTTTGAACGCCTTTTGAAAGACGCATTGCTTTTAAAAGTTTCAAAGATATTCGGTGTACGCTTCTTCTCGGAGACTGTAACACTTGCTGCAACATTTTCTGTCGTTTTCATTTGTACAACAGTAGTTGGGCGACCTGAACAGGTTTTCCACTGTGTCAAAACACAACATGTTTTTTGAAATTTTTAACAACGCTAGTAATCAACATAAAGCGGGTTTTTGTGAAAATCTTTCTGAAAACGTAATGCTGTTAGTAACAAACTTGGCCCACCCGCATACCTAATTCTGTTTGAGCGAAAAAAATACCCTTCGATAAATGTTGTCAGTTTCATATTTAGCACAATGTCAGAAAACCCCTAACCTCAAATAAGAAAAAAATGTGGCAAGAATCTAAGTTGGCACAACTGATCGAGAAGACAACTACAGCTGGTTCTGTAAAACTTACTACAATACTTATTTTGGTATAAAACATTTTTTTTTAAATTAATTTTATCATATAAAAACATGCAGTAGTTTTTTTATATTCAATTTTATTAAACTACTAATTTAATTATAAATATATTTACTTGACAGGAGGCTGATGGAGACTCAGAAGACTATGTCGCAGATTACGCTGGAAACAATAATGACGATCCTCCTTCACCCATCAGCGAGCCCAAGAACACATTCCGCGAGGATGACTTTGGAGACATGAACATGGACAAGGGAAATGACGACTTGAACGAGGACAAGTTCGGTACAGATACCGACACCTTCGACACTTCGGTGGCAGAGGAGAAAAAGAAAAGTGAGGAGGAAGAGAGCGAGGAGCCCAAACCGAAGAAAAAGACGAAAAAGGTAGATTAAACATCATAGTTGAAACTATGGTAATGATTGAATATATAAGTATAACATCATGCTAGATTTTTTTTACTCTTCCAATTGTGCAGAAAATTCCATGCACATTATATTTTATAAAAACAGAACTACACAGCTATGAAATGCCACTTATGGTTGTTTAGGTGATATTTTCAGTACCGGTAGTATGTTTAAGGCCTCCAAGCTTATATTGATATATTAGGATCTAGTTCTTTTTCTCTATTTGGTTTTGTTCCTTGTCTTATTGATTGTAGTTCTTATATTTTTTTCCTTGCCTTACCCTGTTTCTTCACTGATGCCCATCTTTTCATTCATTGAGTTTCTTATATTTCTTTACTTATCTTTTCCTTTCCTTACCTTATCTTCTTCCAGCCCAGTTTTTATCTTCTTCCAGATTGATTGTAGTTTTTATCTTCCTTGTTTGATCTTATTCCTTCACTGATACTTCAAAGTTCTTCATTTTTGTTCGTATTGTCTTGTTCATTACTTGAGCTATTGTATGATCTATGGTATTAATATCGCTTAACTTCTCTTGTTTCTTATTTGGATGGTTGTAATCCAAATCACATCAAAATTTAATAATTAACATACTTTTCAAGGGGCAAATATGTAAACTTTTGTTGTATTAAAATAAGTATTAATGTTTAATGATTATTATCATTGTTTTGTTCATTGCTTCTTGACTGCTTAAATTTGTAAGTTCGTGCAACATCAATACACAATATAAGTCAAATTTCGGTTGTTCTAAGTACTGAACCAAATAAATTTGGAGTAGGTAAATAATTAATTTATCATCATCATCATCCATTAAAAAGTAAATTTTTTATTTTAGTTTTAGTATTGCAAATTTCTTACACAGAGAGTGTAATTATGTTTGTTGCTGTAGTTTCCAATGTAATGTGTGGCATTAAGCAAAATTAAATTTTTGTGATTGACTAATGACAAAAATACAAGATTGTTATAGCATTTTTATTGAGGATTAAACTCATAGTCAAACAATTCTAGCAAGGTTTTAGTCCTCGGACTAAAGTAGTAAAAACTGTTACATCATCTGGTTAGCTATAAAATGGTTAAAATTTGACTAATTAAAGGCAATATTTGGTAAAGCCTTCTTTCCTACAAAATATAGCTTTGTTTCAACCCCAATCAAATGCAAACAAATTTTTATACAATCAAATTAAACGAAAAGATTATTCCTTTTAGGGAAGATCCATCTTCCCTTGTTTATGAAGACTAATCTAAATACTAAATTCTCTCTCAGAATGAGCATTTTAATCTACATTTAACTATAACTTGAAAATAAATGCTCTATGAATTATTATTGTTATTTTTAAGCACTATATATTTGATGTATGGTACTACTTTTTTCTCTTATCCCGCAGCATAAATATCTGAAGAAGACATTAGACTTTCTCAAAAGGGTCCTGGACCCTAATAAACTGATGCAGAATGCGTACATAACTGAGATGTTGAGGAGGTTCAGCCACCACGAGGAACCTGATTACGAGTCCAAGGAGTCTTCAGAGGAGGAAGAAGTTCACACTCCTAAACCGGCGAAAAGGAGGAGAGGACGACCGAAAAAGAAAGACAAGATTCCTCCCGGAATAACTGGGATAATCAAGAAGGGAGTGATGTCTCTGACGCAGATAGAGCTGGATAAGAGGAAGCTCCGACGGAGGATGAGGATGATAAAGAGGCTCGCGAGGAAAGCGAAGAAGCCTTTGAAAACTGCGGTGAAGATCTTCCTCAGCTCGAGAAACCAGGGAATGGGAGGCTATGGCGGAGGTGGATTTGATAACAATAACTATTGAGGATTTTTTAAAAATTAATATTAAATTTTTATACAGCTTTTATTTATAATGTTTTTATTTTTGAGCTATTTAGACATTATATACTCTATTTTGGTAATCTTGAGCATGAAATAAAAATAAAATTTTTAAAAATTCAAACACATTATTTTTCAGCTTTGCAAAAACATTAAAATAGAATATATTAATTAAAAATACAACATTATGAGTGTTGTTGCTGTTTAGATATTAAAAGTTTTATATAGGTAGAAAGACTATTTTCATAAACTTGTTATTATTTCCGTAACTTGTGGAATATTTCTTACAATTTAAAAAAAATCTTTTAAAATAATGACATTATTTATAAATGAATAACGTAGAATTTTAGTCCATTTAAAGAGCAAAATTGCTATTATTCAGGTGATTCAAAATGACCTTCCTAAACTTCAAGGAGTAATCACTAACATGAATACAAAAAGTGTTTTAATAAGCATAATACGTGTTGGTACATATACAGTACAGGTAAACGTCTCACAACACAAAATGTATTACAATATAAACACAAAATGCACAAATATATTACACAAGACAAGTACAAAATGCACAAATTTTATGGTGATCAATTTCCTTTTGTGAATCCCTCTGGTCTGAGGAAGGTGAGCATGGTTCACCTAAATCGATCATCATAATATTTGTACATTTTGTACTTATATTATAATATATTTGTGCATTTTGTGCTTATATTGTAATACATTTTGTGTTGTCAGACATTTACTTGTACCTTTCATTGTACTTGTACAAAGAAAAAGGTTCCTGTACACATAGGTCCAAAACCTCATTGTTTAGTCGCTAGACTCAATTTTAGTTTTATTAGAAATTGAGATAATTTTTTAACGTCTTTAAGTAATGTAATAAACATTGGTATGTATATGTGATTTATAAGTTTCTTGATTAGCATGTTACGTGTTGGTATATATCATATAACTTAACATGTACGTCTCACAACACTATAATGACTAGATGTTGAGTCAAATATTTATATGGTGATCGATTTCGTCCACATAGATGGACGAAATCGATCACCATATAAATATTTGACTCAACATCTAGTCATTATAGTGTTGTGAGACGTACATGTTAAGTTATATGATATGTGATTTAGCATATCAAAACATTATATAAAATTTAAATATCAATTACTTTACAATCAATTAATTTACAATCAAATACTTTCAAAATGGTGGTAGTTTATTACTTTTCCTATCAAAATTACAAGATAGTTGGTGGGAAAATTTATAAGGGAGAACAAATTTAGTAATTAATCAATTTAGTAAAATTGATTAAACATTTTTTTTAAATCAGAGCACTAGTATTTCTAGAAATCCTCCTTTAAGTAAGAGCACTGCCCTGCCCTTTTCAGCTGATTTTGCATCAAGAATTTATTTCTTGTTCCAACATATTTTCTAACAGCTGTTCCAATTGTTCATTCAACAATTAATCTAAATGTACCAGCTATTAAGTAGATGAGAATAATTTAAATTTCACTACAGTTAAAATAAATAGTTGATTATTATTCCGTCAGTATTAAGTCAGGTTAGTATAAAATACTAAATCTGTATAACGAGTTGTAATTATTTTACTAAATTACTGTAAATTTACATTTTACTAATGTTGAAATAGCAGATATAGGCCTACAATTGATCCCAATTTTCATGAATTATCTTGTTATTTTTACTAACAAAACAAAACTGCATCTAGCGAATTCAATTTGTGGTTCAAACCATTATATGCAGGATCTTTTAACTTTTTATTGGTTTGATGTTTAAGAATCGTCCTCTACATTCATTTCATTAGCAATAAATAAACTTACTTGATTTATATAATGTTCATAAAATTGTATCCATATTTTATTAGTGCTTCATTTTCTTCATTTTTAATACCTTAAAATATTTGCCTGAAAATGACTGTCTACTGATAAGTTAATGACAATCGCACATTTTGTAGTTGATTTACATGCTATACTTGGAAAATCAACAAAAACAAGTCATTTTATGAAATCTCCAGTATACACTTTAAAGACTTTCAATGAAAAAATACCTATAAAATAATAAAAACTAATCCTTTGTCTTGGTTTCTTTATCCTCATAATATTTTATTTCTGAAATCTGATACAGACGTGGGAGAGCTATGATATGTATGTACAGGGTGTTCAAAAAGTCAGAGGACGGTCAAATATTGTTTAGACCGTTACAGATAAATTTACAAAACTTTGCACATTGTTGCTGGACATAAATAGCTGTTTTACCATGTATTCAGTGATCCACTACCTTCGTAGGGGGACGGCCCACTAGGAGTCGGAAGAAAATCTTAAACGTAAGCATAGGTCGATATACATACCATTTTTAAGGTCTCAGCTAGTAGAACATCATACCGCAAATTAGACCTCAAAAGGTTAATCCTAAACAAAATGGCGGCGATCGAAAGTTTCAATACTGTTCTTATGTGCAAGTTTAAGAATGGTTTAATTTCTTGTAATCATATCAGATGAAGCTACAAAACTTCACACATGATTACTTTACACAAGTTTAAGATGTATTCAGTGTGCTGCTTTTCTTCCATGATAAAGGTCCATGAGGAGTCAGTAGGACAGTTTTTTTGTAAGCATGGGTTGATATTCATATAATTTTAAAGGGCTGGTCAAGAATAGAAGAATGCCGCAAACCGCACTTCAAAAGCTTTATCCGTCACAAAACGGTGGCGGTTTAAAATCTTGCACATAAGATCAGTATTGAAACTTTCGAGCGCCGCCATTTTGTTTAGGATTAACCTTTTGAGTTCTAATTTGCGGTATGATGTTCTACTAGCTAAAACCTTTTAAATGCTTACATTAAAGATTTTCTTCGGACTCCAAGTGGATCACTGAATACATGGTACAAGGTACACTTTTTACGTCCAGCGTTATGTACCTTTATCTGTAACGGTCTAAACAATATTCAACCGTCCTTGGACTTTTTGAACACCCTGTATATAATTTTTTTTTCAAAGAAAAAAATAGAATATTTACAATTTCTTCTTGTAAAATCTCAAAATTTAAAATTGCTTCTAATTAGAAGATTAAAAAAAGTAAATAAAGTATTTTCTTTTCTTTTTCTTCCTTATACCTGTCTCTATGCTCCATGGTCTGGGCATTGAATTTCATGGAAACTCATTCATATTTCGGTGAAAATGTCTATAGCTGCCCTCCAAACGCAAACCAAATGGATATATAGGAATATATAAAATATATAGAAATATATCAGTGGCTCGCTTGTATTAAAGTACAAGGCATGATATTCAGTTATCTATCGCTATCTGATAAGAGTAGGAACTGCTGAGTGATACAAGTCATTCTCTCCTCCTAAATAGGTAGTTATTTCTATAGAAAATCGTTTGAGTTTGGAAGTAAGCTTAAGAAAATTACCCAAGTTTTTTTTTATGAACCGAAAAGTTATTATGTAATGAAATAATTATTCTCAGTGAAATAACAAGGGAAATAATTAATTGTGCAATTGTTTCTTACAGTGTAAAAAACAGCTGATTTAAAATAAATTGGGTTAGTATACAAAACAGCTGAGTTTAAATAACTTAGAGAATCATAATATAACCATAACCTCATTAAAATGTGCATATTTGTGTAATAATTTCGTTTTTGGTCAAACGTTAGTGAAGGAAACAAATAGTAAAATGTTTTTGGAATGTGAAATAAAATTAAAGTTGTTATTTATTTGAAGAAATTTGTGGTGCCTTAAACCGGGTAAAGTTTAAATTTAATTTAAAGTTGTTAAAATAATACATCCATATAAAGAACAAGGAAGGGACCAAAATGGACATGTTACCGGTACAACAAATAGTTTTACATACAGAGATATTTAGTTGTTATATTTTTGCATTTTACAATTTTGACGTTGCCATGATGAATTCGTATGTTTTTGAAAGATTTTCGCACCTAAATACTTGAGGAATTATGGCTAATTATACGTTTAAAAAGAGAAGATATCAAATTGGGTCATTGGGTACATTATATGTACAAATGTTATATATGTTAGTTAAATATATAGGATGCCATGACACAAAAATGTAATCTATAAAATGATTACAATATATATGGGCTATAGCCACTACCAGCCATTAGTTTTATATTTTTTCATTACTTAGGCCTATTTGATGTTTATGTACTTTCTAGAACTAAATTCATTTTGCCTACTACTGGAAACCAATTGTATGCTATAATTATTATTTTTATCCTGAGTGATATCCTAAAATCATTATTCAATGTGTTCATAGTCATTGTGCTCCATTTTCAGGCTTGATCCTCTCGCGAGTCAATTTAAATTTCATTGACAACTTGAAAGTGTAAATTTTATTGAAGGTTTACTTAAGGTTATGTTAAGTTTTAGAATAGGTTAAGTCCATGAAAAATGTGTTTTTTAAGTCAACAAAAATATTTTACAGTAAAACCAGTTTTATATTTTTGTGGTCAAATTAAACATTACCGTATTAAATCAAGACACCGTACTTAAAAAAGGATTTGAATGTTTTTACTACTAATAATTTTTACCATAAAGATTTCTGGTGTCTTTTTTAATACTGTACAGAGTTTTCTGCAGTTCTAAACAATCTCACCTGTTATAAGCCCTACATTTAAGCTAATTTTTACTTGAAAAAATTGTGGTTTATTACATAAATTGCATAGTAATGTTTTTCTTATTCATTGCATTAATATTTTGTTTCTTATATACTCTATGTTTAAACTCCAATAAACAACCCCCACAGATTTTCAAAACATTTTCACCTATTTAGCTGACCTAATAAACTAGCTGACAGCCCTTGCTTTGCTACATAGTTGTTCTCTACGCTTGCTTACCCTTCACTCTGTGGTTCTCTAAACCACCACATCAATATTAAAGCTCAGCCTTCTGCCGTTCTCCTACATATCAAAGTTTTACAGTCTATAAAACCCTATAAGTCTACTTTAGGAAGATGCAAATGTAAAATAGTGTAATCATGTCAGAGTTGTAGAATTTATATTTATTTCACAATGAAAATATTAATAGCCAAGCTGTTGTGTATCAGCCGTTTTAAGTAAATTATTAAATTAATGGCAATGTTACTATTATGGGAAAAGAAATGTTGTGGAGCTGTTTCTAATTTTAGTAATGGAATTCAAGAAATTGTTTCTTATTAGGTCACTATGATACAAAAGCTAACTTCCCTTCCAAGTTTATCAAAATCTGTTGAGTAGTTCCAGAGATTTAAGTATATTTCTTCACACTATAGTACAGAATTTATTTATAAAGTCCAGACCACTCTTGGTTTTTTCTTTTCTTTTTTTGTTGCACCATGTCATTTTCATCTCTGCTGCTAATAATTTTGAGTATGAGGTTGCCAGAAAAAGCTTACAAATCAGTGCCTATTTGATTAGCCAGAATTGACTGCTATAGGATTTAGAAAGGGAGGAAAATATTTTCCCCAAGCATGATTTCTTTTACATAAGTCCAAATCAATATCATCTAGTTTTGAAATTATTTGTCCAGTTCTACAGCAACATCTCCAATCCATTGTAATTTGAGGAACACCTTTTTTTCTCTTTTATTTAAAAAAATCACTGATCAGTCCACATGGCCTGCAGACCTGTTCTTGAACTTTATTCAACAACACATTGCCTGTTAGCTCAGTTGGGGATTCGAACCTTGGAACTCGCCTTCTGCAATCCGAAGCCTTAGCAACTGAGCCATCTTGCCGGCACTTCTCTTGACTCCCTTCTCTTAGACGCCACTTAAGTAGTCTTAAACACTGTGGAAATGCCTTAGACATTTATTAAGATACCTGTAGCAACTCCCTAGAAGCATCTAAGTAGTTCACTCAAAGAGTTTGATGAGAGCAGTACGAGTTAATATTCTCTTCATGAAGCAAGTTGCTGATGATGATAATAATAATAATCTTTATTGTCTTTACTTAAAATAAATATTAGACATGCACTATGTGAAATGAAAATAAGGAGAGGCAAGGTTGTTATGATTCTAAATATTCAACGTCTTTAATTTTGCACAAACAGTTGAGACCTTTTGCAGTAATTTTTCATGTTCTTCTTGAACATGAATTCATGTTCATGCTCTTTATGTTCATTTATAATTCTTATATGTATTGTAATTTACTACAAAATTTAGACTAAAGCATTTTAAAAAACCATGAAATTATTTGTATGTTAAATAATTTTTTCTGATATTGATATTTGTTTCTTATAGAGTAGTTACGCTTACTACAATGAATTGATTTATGTGCGAGTACAGAAAATCTTGTTTCTTTTATAATCATTAATCATTCTTTTGTGTTTTCTACTAATTATATTTTAAGCTAATTATCTATAGCGTCAGGCAATGCAGTGCTCCTGCCTTCGTTTTGCACAAAAAACTACAGAGTCTACCTCCAGTCATTGGATGTATAGACAAATAAAAGACCAGACTAAAATAAACCAGCTATGGGATGGTGACACTATCAATCCATTAAGGCCCGGTTTCCTAGCTGTTGAATTACGCTGCAATTTAATGCTGAGGTTTTGGTACTCACAGAGTTCATGTAAGTAGGTTCAGTCTTTTTCCTAGCTGTCAAGCTCTACAGGGTCTGTACGTCACATTGCGCTGTAAGACAGACCCAGGAGCAGTCAACCCCGCAGAGATATAGAAGTGAATTGTGGCAGGTATTTTCAGTAACATCGTGTTTTATATAGTGATTGATTTTTAACTAGCGATCCACTATGTCAACATTTTCAACAACCGAGGACAAGCAGTTGATTGAACTGGTTGCAAAGCGTGAATTATTGTGGAACACTGCTGATTTAAAATTTAAGAATGCCTTGAAGAGAGACATGATATGGAATGTAGCAGTATAGTTACGTTCCAAGACGAAATCAGTTTCCTCGTCCAAGTCTTCAATAATTGGTCTACAAAACAACAAACATTGTGACTGTAACCACCAAAAGACTTGAAGCTACTTAACACCACATTAGATACACTCTCACACTTGAATATCACAATTGTAGGAAAAAGCTATTGTCGAAAAACGCAGATAATGACATCATGGTGTGACCTGCAACCGAACTCGGTAACGTTATTTGGCAACAAGATTGTTATTTGACCTTTATAGTGTTGAGATTGTTTGGTTGGTGCTGCTATGTAAGGTTGATTTGAGCCCACATATACTGTAGTTTCACCTTTTCTTGAGTCTACCTGATAGTCTGTAGCGCATGCAACACTTTATGTTTACCACTCGTTTGTAGGGCCTCAACTTAAAACCTTCACAGTTCCATCAGTCTATATCCTTAAGATCATTCTATATTCATCAGCATACATAGATTTGGTGATTTTCGTACTGATCAAACAAGAAATGCGCATGACCTCATCTTACCAGTTTACAAGATGGAACTCATCGTTAAGAAACCCCTATATCCTTGAGCCAAATTATACAATGTTCTTCCACATGAACTCAAGAGAAAGAATCCTGCAGAAAGCTACCAGCTGGCTACTTGAACACCTAATCTATAGCCTGGATGAATTCAAAATACCAACATCCTAAAGGGAATCCTGTTGACTCCGCTGTAAGACTTTTACAAATTTAAACTTATATGTTTTTGCATTACATGACAAACTTATCGTTTCATTTTTATATGTATGACACTATTGCATTTCTCGATGAAATTGTTAGTAAACAATATTGTCCGTTGACTTTCTACAGACTGACATCAGCGCAAGTGTAAAGGAATATCATAAATATTTTTAATATTATAACATCGTCTGGAGCAGTCCACCAGCTCTTATAAGAGAACCTAAAAGCCTTTGTTGGACCTTCTGAAGTATTTTAGCTTCCAATGGACTTTTAATGCCTTTACATAAATCTGTAAAGTAATACCTCTTGTTATACCTTATTTCTTTATCATACTTAAATAGGGATTTTAATTTACTTTCTTCTCAATTTGCCTGTATTTAATGATGATTCTAATAATACATTAGTAATATATATTTCTTTAACAGTCCATAAATTAACCTGTTTTATATTATTTTTGTTAAAAAAAAATGAAGGACAAAAACTTGTAACAGGGAGACTCTCATAGATAAGGGGCCTTGTAAGGAGCGGCCGAAGATAAGGGGGTAAAGCGTTGGCTTGCCAAGCAGTCGGTCCGGGTTCGATTCCCGATATGACCATTTGCAGTTTTTGCCCTGCTGCTCCCGTGGTTCGGAAGTCACGTAAAGCCGTTGGTCCCCAGGTTAAGTTTTAGAGGAGGCTTCTTAGCCCTAACTTCGCCTGGTAAAATAAGACAAACTGTAACTATTTTTTTTTTAAACTCGAATTATAGTTGAAAATAACAATGAATAGCACAAAATGACAGCATAAGTTTGAAGAGATTTAATAACTACTGTAGTGATTTTTTATAATTTTAATTATCAAACCCACTTTCATATTAAAAACTTATAAAATGTATAGGCCTAATATTGAATGTCCAGTACTAAACTTCAAATATTTTCTACTAAAAATCAATTATTTTATATTTCAATAAAAAAAGTCTTACCTTATTTGTTCTGTTTTTACTTTGTTCTGATTGCAATCAATGCATTTGCAATGCAAAGGATTATTTTTCGTTTTGGTAATGCAGCTTCAGAATTGCTTCTTTGGTACAAATATACTGATTGAAGAATTAGTCTGTGCGCGCGGCAGTGTTGCTACTAACCATATTACTAACAAATATTACAAGAATAAATATCAGCTGATAGTAATAGTTGAGATTTGATACTTGTTCAAGATAAATGTTTTTGTAGGCCAATGTTTTCATAAAAAAGCCCCCTCTTCACTTCTCACCTATGTCCAGCTGTCACTGGCCGTGAGCACAGACTAATTATTATTCAGTCAGTATTATGGTCAGTTAGTTTTTTAACCTGTTAATGATAATAAAGTTTAGGTAGGCTTCTGTTTTTGTCTGTAATTTTGTCCTTATAACTATTAGTTTATGTTATTCTTTTTTGTATATTGTAATGTCTTCCATTTACATTTTTTCATGATTATACCGGTACACAGTATTCATTGCCTATAGTTCCATGGTGTCCATTCTATACTTTTTATTTTAATGTGTCTTCTCCAATATAATATGAAAAAGAACAAAAATAACCAACATACTCAAACACCAGTAGACCAACAAGTAGAAGGTTGCCAACACATAAAAAAAGTGAAAAGTTAACAGTTTAAAACTACCACATAACATTAAATGTTAGTGCTATGAAAGTAAAATAGAAACACTCCTAAATATAGTGAAAACTAAAATGCATTGATCTTAATTCAAACAAAGAATAAACTGAAAAACAACTTTGCATTTTACTTATATTTATTATTAGTATAATCAATATAAATGAAGTAACTTAATTCCACTTTAAAAAAATATTATTTAAAAAAGAAAAAAAATGTTCCGTTTGTTGATGAATTATGCTCTGCTTCTTTTACAAATGAATCAACGTAAAACATTGAATCAGTGTCATTGAGTTGTCTTCCCTCAAGTGCTTCTGGCATCAAGCCTTCTGGAAGACGAATGATTTTTGGTGTGGTTGTTTCTATAGTATTTTTTGTCACATATTCTGGTTTCGTCTGGAGGTTTGGTAGAGTGTTTTTGTCAGACATGGAATTGTTGAAGTCGCACGCCCCATTTGAGGATTCTATACAAGGGTTTTTACCCCGAGGGCATGGGATTTCCTTTGCAAAATTAAAAAAGTTGAGTAAACTATTCCATTTTGCACTTTTTTTTGTATCTGTTTTGTTTCTTTTATGCATGACGAAAACAAAAGAACTGTTGTACAAGTCTTCAGATTCCGACGAGACAGATTCAAAAGAGATTGGATAGCTTATAGAATAATATTTGTCTGGCAAGTTTTTAATTTTGTTTGTTGGATGAATTTTAGGTAACTCAGGTGATTGTTTTTTCGATAGATTTTTTGCGTTAAGAGTCAAAAGAAAGCGTTCATTTAGTATTAGTGGTTTTTTTTCTTTTATTAAATCATTTTTCCTGTGCCAAACAAATAAATTTGTCAACTTATCTGACAGTTTTGAAGATTTGCTGATTTTAGCTGGAACAGATACAAACTTTTCCTCTTCATATTTTGTTGTTGTTTTAGTTGACTGATAATTCTTTCTTTGGAAAATACTTTTACTTTTATTATTTTGTTTCAATGTTACTTTCAGTTTTGATGTCTCATCTTCAAACTTACTGGCTGCATTTTCAAAAATTTCATTAGATTTTCCTGTAGTATAGTCATGTTTTAGTTCAGAATTTTCTGTGTGCATCTCTTGTTCTTCATCGTATGGTAAATTGATATTGAAAAATTCTGAAGTATCATAATTTATTACTTCATCATTTGAATTGTCAGCTTTTTCATTGTTTTCTGTTAAGAATTTCAATATATTGTCATTATAATAGTTATCTACTTTGTTCCTTAATTCTTCATTGTCAGTTTTTTCGTTAGTTTCATTAATTTCTTTTATAACAAAAAGGTTTTTGTCTGAATCCTCATTATTTGATTCTTCTTTCATTAAGTAGTTTTCATTTGTAGTACTACTTGGCAGAAAACCTTTAGACTTGTCTTTTTTCAGGAAGAACTCACGAACAATGTCCCACTTACTGATCGGTGTAGGAGACTGTGATGGAAGTTGTGTGGTTATAAAAGACACATCCAATTCTGTAGTTATTGAAGATACATCTGATGTGCTGTGTTTTCTTAATTTTTCTTTTTCATTTATACTCCGAAGTTTCTCTTTTAACAGTTTCACAAGAACTTTTGATATTTCACTGTTTCCTAATGTTTCATAGATTTCACTCAAATTGTTCTTTAGCATTGGTTCTTCTATAGTACTATTCAAAAGGAGAAATGTATAACGGTTTTGAAGAATGACCTTAAGTTGTTGTGGCTGTTCACTGGTGTTTCTTTTTAAATTTTCTTTCTTTATATCTTGATTAATTTGATATTTTGATTTAATCGTTGAATTAAACTGATCTTCAAGTAAAAAATTAAAGAAATGTTCAGTTGAAATGTTGTTTTTTATTTCTGCAAGATGTCTATATAGTTCTTCCTTTTTTGGATTCCTTCCAAAATAGAAGGATTCATTCTTTCCTTTGTCTTTGTCATTTGTTACATTTTCATTATTATTCCTCACATCCTTCTTGAGATTGTGTGCAGAGGAAGTGAATTCCGTCAATTGATTGTTGTAAATAGAAGTGTCATTACAATAAAGGATGTACTGTAATCTAGATTGACATTTTTCCACAGGGATAGGAACACAGGGCGGCAATACACAGCAGCAAGTTACTCCACAGAATTCTTCTGGAGGCTGGCACTAAAATAAGATCACAGTGATTAAGTAATTAAACTGAACAGACTCTATAGGGCTCATATAATACTAAATTATATTTAAATATAACTAGGTGACACCCTTGCAAGTCACTATACTAGTGTCACCTCTGCCTTCGGCCTCGCTCTGTTATTAGGTTATGTTAACATTAATAGGAAACCTGTACTCAAGGACTATCAAAAGTAACTGGGCGAATATTAGTACCATTTTTGTTTCATAAATGCTTTCTATGAGATAAATCTACAATCAAAATAAACATTGTTTACTCCAGCATAAACATAAAAAGCTGTTACATTTATTAATAAAAACACTAGTGATAGAAATGTATGTATGTTTTTAGAGCCATTGGGGCAGAGCTGATGTAATTATTTAGCTTTCTGATATTTTTCCCACAACTCTTGACTCTAAAATCAACAAATCAAATCAAGCCATTTTATTTTATTCCAAGCTTGAAAAATTTTGTGGGGACCAAATTTTTATTTACGGAATTAAATATAGAAGACGTCTAAGAATTCAAGTTAATTGTCCAATTTTAATTCTAAACCTGTATGTTCAAAGTAAATACCTAGAATTTAAACATTTATTCGTGAAATGTATGTAAATTTAATTTTAGTAGTAGCAAGTAAATGGCCACATTGAATCTAGAGTTAGTGACAACTCTTATTGCTGTTCATGTTTAGTATATTAAATATTTTAGTTAGTGTATTAGTCATATAAAATTTAATTCAATAAATTTGTATATATGCCGTAATAAAATTTCATTTCTTCAATAATTTCAAATATTTAGCATTAAATAAATATAGGCCTCGAAGAGGTCTGCCTAGAATGTATTCTATTATGCAGATATTCATTGCGTAATACATGTGTCATTTTAAGTTATTATAGTAGAATCGTGCAAACCCAAACTAATGCTGAACAAACGTTATTCAGGTTTGTAAAATGTTCAGGTTATCGGAAAAGAAAAATTAAAAATTTGTTTTTATCAGAACCATTGATTTTTTAAGCAAATAGTATCCAATGTTAAATGTTGTGTCTCAAAATATCAACTGTTCTTGAAGTCCATTGTGGAGCCAAAAACCTTAACAATTACCTTTTAACAATTAAAACAGTCCTTCTGCATTGTAACTGCTTTTTAAAAACACATCATACAGTGTAGTATCTCCTATGCTTCATTTGATGTACGCGCAGTACACATAGCATATGTACTAGATCTAGCCTCTGTAATTGTACAGGATGTCAATCCCATAACTATCGCATTATAGACAGTCAACTGTGTATAGAAAATGTAAACATAGTTTAAAAACAATAACAGAAACAGATAAAAAGTAATCAATACTGTACTCACTTTTGACTCAATTTCAAAACTCCAATATTCATTAACAGGTGACCCATCAAAATCATAATATTTATCAAAACGTATTGAAACCAAAACAAGCGGATTTATTGAGATCAAGAAACAAATCGGTAAAAGCCTTATCATCGTAGCCCTCTGCTAAAACATGATGATTCAACAAAGAATCCATCTGACCACTCATAAAATAAAGTGAATCAAACTGATATGTGGATGTAAGAGTTACGTAACAATGGCTCACTGCTAATAACTGATAGGGATCTGAATATTATTTCCAGTGGCGCATATAATTTAGGAGGCAATAATTAAAAAAAAATTCACTGCTTCAGAAACAAAAAGAAATTATCTTAAACTTAAAGAAACGTAATTGTAATAGCTTACATTTTATAGTGACTAAACATTTAATGTAGTAAAGTTTGATAATTTATGCTAACATTTTACTAATAAAGGAGGGAAAGTAATTCATTGCCATTTAATGTTTGGAAGGGACATATTCTAAATTAAATATTATATGTTAAGATGTTGTTGAGACAAGGAAGGAATTCAATTGGTTAACTCCTCTTTATTGTGGTGTTTTGACGTTGTGGAGGTTGTAGTAGGGGATATGTTTTACTCTACTGACGTGGCTACTTAGAAGTATACTCAACACTGAGAGACGCTACTCGAGAAGTCTATGGTATGGACGTTATCTGGTAGTTGGGGTCCGGTTACTGGTCACACATCACCCAGTGCATACGCACCCACCAACGGACACCCACCCAATGGTCAGACATCACTCACAGTGGCTACTCATTCACCCAACGTAAATACATGGCCTGGACACCAACCTACCCACCCACTCATACATATACAGTAGAATGTACTTTACAACATACATGTATTGGTGGGTGGGAGAGTGAGTAATGGATACTAAGAGGAGGAGAATTTTTTAAACTTGACTCGTATTGCAGAGCATTAAGAGATGTTTTAGAATTTTTTTATGTCACTGTATCACCACTGACATGTGTGAAGATGGATCGAAGGGCCATTACCTCAATACGTGTTTGGATGGGTGGGAGGACATCATTCCTACACAAACATATACGTACCAACGTTCTTGACTGCTCTACTTCACTACACTCTTAAGTTACTGATAAATTAATTGATGACCAAAGCGTAGTTTAGGTTAGGGCAAAATCAAGTGGTCGCTTTAACATGTACCAATCTTACATAATTAAATCAATTTTTAAATATACATATCAGATATATGCTTTCAAACTTGAATTTCAGATAAAGGGATCAACATTTATTTTAGATATACAATATCCATCATTTGAAGACAATATTGATCTAATTTCTTCAGTTTTGAAATTAGTATAAGGGTATTTTGTATTGTATATGATTTCGTTTATCTTTGTATATGTTTATAGTAGTAATAATAATTTTGTTTCAAAACCTGAAGTTTAAGTTGGAATGTTATAGAAATTCAACATTTTAATATAATAATTGGTATTCATTATATTCCTAAATAGTTGTGGATGCATTTTTGCAATATTTAAGCCATAGTGCTTTTCCTACAATAGTGCTTAGTAATTTTAGAATAATAAACGTACCTTATTAATAAGTCTTTTAGAGCAACTAATTAATTAAAAATCTTTACTCACCAGTTTTGGACTGCAGGTAATGCGTGAACTTTATTCAACAACAGAAGTACAGTTTAGTCAGGGATTTGAACCTTGACTCTGCAATTCAAAGCCTGAGCCACTAAGCTGACAAGCTGACATAGTTACAAAATAACTTTGATTGTTGCAATACTAACTAAAGCGAAAATGAATCATTACTTTAATACCATGTTAATAACTCAGATTCAGAATGTATTACTCATATATTCTAAGAAGTTAAGTTTAAGTAAAATATACTTATGATATTTCTAGTTGTTTACTTTACGTTTAAATTTTTACTGCAGTTGTTTATAAATTATGTTAGTGAGCGGCCAAGTATTTAATATTATTGATTACTTTGATACTGGCATAAGTGTGGATGGTGTACATTATTTATATGTTTTAAGCATATTTATGTAAATATGTACAAAACTGTATATCACTAGTTACACTAAAAGGTATAAAATATATAATTACCTTATTATTTATTCACGGCAAACACGTTTTTAGATGCTACCTGTGCGTCCGTCATCTGGCCGAGTCTGAGTTGCGGGGTGAACTGGCTTTATTTTTTTGGCCTGTATATAGCTGGCAATACCATTAGTAAATAATAAAGTAATTCAGTATAACTAGTTTAAAGTGTAGTGAAAGGGTACCTAGTTGCTCTGTTTATCAAAACATTATATCTATATACAATATAATTTTTTTTCCAGCAACTTACATATTTTATTTGTGACAGTTTATGAGTACCTTAATAACCTGAAGTTTAATAAAACATAATTAAATAATGGTTTTTGCAAATAATTAGTTTTTAGCCGTATTTTATATTTAAATAATCACCTGAATTCTGATGTAATATTTTGTTTGTAACACTTTTTAGTCTCATACGTTTGATTAATTAGATTTGTAATTTTGCTTAAAAGAAGAAACTATAAAATAGTTACTTAATTCTTTATGAATAGATACATACTTTGATGCAATGATTGATTAATGACACCGAACCATTGGTACTTCAGTATGAGGAGGCCCGCTATCTTCACATCTGCCTATCACATTGTTCATCTGAACTCCGCTATCAAGAACACTCCTTATGGCGCTGACCCCAGAGTGATGTGTTTGAGAGTATGGGCTGCAGTGTGTCTTGTGTGGGCCCTGCCTTCCTGGCAACTTGAGGGTGGACTGAGTGACGAGTTCTTGGTGGAGGAATTACCCGGCCATAACGAACAGGTAAATGATTTACTAACTGACCGTTTAGTAGTTTTATTCGAAATAGTCACCAATTTAATTGGCTAATAGTAGTAACATTTGTACACCTTAATCTATGATAGCATATGAGTCAACGCTTTATTAAATAATTCAATAATATTGCCCTTTTTTTTATTTTTAACAGTCTCTAATGATAACATTTCTAATCTACAAATAGCTTGTTTTTGTTTTCATATAAGCTTCCATGGTTCACTAATAGTATCAGAATCTTGGTTTTCAGATTTGGAACATGTCTTGGATTAATGTACACTATAGACCTCTATCATTAGAACCGAATTGCTCTTTAGGATACATTGAACGCAATGCACACAGAGTATCAAGTACTGTAGTTAGTTTAATTGAGCCCATAAATAAGCATTGTTCAAAGTACCCTGAAGATGCTTTACTTCAATGTGCACAGTGATTGTACTTAACTTCATAATGCAGTAATTCTGAAGACCAAGTTTTAATTTTACTGATTTTTACCATTTGGATTTAAATGTTTTGACTTCTTAGACACCCAAAATTTATTTTTATTATAATTACTGTACCTGTGAAAGTCAGCAAATAACAACGATTGTAATATTTCACTTTTTTTTTTTTACTAAAAATTTCACCCACCAGTTCATGTGGGTCTGCAGGCATATGTGTGAACTTGGTTCAATGGGTGAAGTATCAACCGTTAGCTCAGTTGAGGATTTGAACCTTGGAAATGTCATTTGGAATAAGGAACGGATATACTCAGATGCTACAGTCGAGGCATTTGAAGGATACTCCTCTCATGCATGGTATGGAAGTTTCCGGCGCTAAGTAAAGTGAAAGGGCGTGTTGAACTTAATTTATCAAACATCTTAGCTCGCCCTAATCTCACCAACTGTTATTTTTTAGTGTTTCGTGACCACTCTGATTCGATGAAGACTATTGGTCTAAGAGTTTCTGGATAACAATTCCCTCAAGACATCCATTTGTTTTCCAATACTCGGGAGTATGTGATCCAGCATTGCAAACAGAGATCTGTATGTAGATTTTCTTTCAATTATGGCAGGTTTCTAAAGATGCTAAAAGCAGCCGTGTGACTATACACTAAACTAATTTAGTTCCATTTCTCCAGTGTTGTATTTTTTTACCTCAGGGTTATTTTGGGCACTTGGGAGTACAACTTGACAGTATTATTAGCCACTGGAATAATCGGAAAGATGGAGTGGGAGCCCCTAAAAAAACATAATATATATATAGTATTGCTTTTGTTTTTAGATGTTAAAAAACATTTGTTTTAGTACTTCTCTATCATAAGTAGTCTACAATCTCTCATCAATTTCGAATCATACAGAATATACTTTTTAAAACAAACTCTTGATGAGTTGGTGAGTGGAATTTTGCTATTATAGATAGACATATATTGCATATGAGTTTAAGTCATTTAACAAGACTTTAAGGAAGACTTTACATATGTAATGAATCTGTTTTATTACAAAAACATCACGGAAAATAGAAATACTTAACTGATTTTGTAAATAAGGAAAGTGAGAGCTGTGGCAGAGTTGTACGCTACTAGCTTCCGGAATTTGAACCGGTCCACTTCCTGGGGTAACAGATGGCCAAAATTGCACCTCAAGTTCCCTGGTGTTGACCCAACATTGTAAAGTAATTGGGAAGCTATGGTATCAGAAGCGAGTCCTCGCACAGAATGCTAGATCTTAAATTCTTACATATGAGACGCCGACACAACTTAAGGCGAATTTTAAAGCGCATATGAATGATTAAATGAGTGTAGGATAAGTGTCGATGACCTGTAGTCGGGTTACTAACTGAGTTTGACTGTTCTAACTGTTTGAAAGGGCCATTTATTAATAAAATTCAAAATTCATAATAGCCCAATAGCCGGGACAACTAAGGGACATACAGCTTTACGTGAAATCTGAACCATTAGTCTGATTTTCAGCTTATTGACAAGCCTGATAATCAATTCTCTCTCTGACACAACATCCAGATACTGACTAACACCCAACATGGACACCCCAGATTTCGCTAGTAGTGTTCATGCCGATAGCAACTACTGAGCGGATGCCATGTCGGTATTAAGAGGACCGAGCATAGAACCTATTGCCTACAATCTCCACAACACTTTGTCCCCAAGTAGCTGGATTACAGCACTGCGCCACCAGTGCTGACTAGCAATATAATGGTGTCAGGATGTGATGAGCAAACCAAACATCCCCAAGCAAAAACTCATCCAGCCTCATTGTTCTCTCGGGCCTGTTATTATTATGAATAAGAAAAGTAAGTATAAGAATTACCATTAGTTCAGCTTTTTAAAGATCATCTATGGAAACAAGAGATTCTTGATTAATTTTAATTTAAGTCCAAATTTTTAAAGAGGTCTGATAATAGCTCATAATTATTAACCTCTCAGAAATACTGAAACTGTCTTAGAATTAGTATTTCTAAGAGAACATTTTCAGTAGTCTGATGATTGTGTTTGAACAAATGAAGTTTGTAATTAATGTGGTTATTTTGCTGCATAAATTAATGAAAAATTTTTGATGATTGAAAAATATTTTGATCTTGTCCAATAATAATATTATTATTTGTCATAACTACTGTCAATACTTATGAACTTGTTTGGCGGGTGGATGGGTCAATACCACTATACCTGTTTGTGAGGTTGGCATAATGTGTTTCAGTTAAAAGTATTATTGAACTAAGAAACTGAATATTGAAACGTTATAATTTTGTTGCAGAATGTATTTCGGCCACGAACAGCCAAGGAGGCCTCTCGGCTGGCCTCGCGCATTGCGTACAAGCAGCGCAGTGCAGAAGACGGAGTCAAGTATGGCCTTCTGCATGGAGCTGGTGTAAGTTATGATCAGTTTATCATTTTTTTAAAGATTTATTTTAAAATAATTACTTGAAACACTAAAAAGATTCTTTTAATGGGTGAGCTGGAGTCGTCAGCCAGCTTATATCTATTCACTATAAGACCAATCTTAAGGTGATATTTTATGTAAATTTACAATAAAATTATATTTTATATATAATTTTATAGGTACTGTAATGGAGAATGTTGATAGCTTAGTGTATTTAAATGTTGATGTTACTTAAAATTGTTCTAATTAAAAAAATTAGCAAATTAAAATGAAAATCATGGCAAATTGGCAAAACGAAATAGTAATTAACTTTAAGCATTTATTAAAGAATTTGCCAAGTGTTAGAATTGATGTTAGATGGTTTTAGGGAATTTAGCAATCAATAAAATGTATAGTTGTAGATAGATATTGATCTAATTTAGAGCAATGTTTATACATAAGTGGCAGCGGTTATTTTGAGGTATGTGTACTTATGTTTACTTTTGAAGGGTGAGAGGGCCAGGCAAGTGTAAGGGACCATCGGTATTGTGTGTACTTACGGTGAAGTGAGAGGAACTAAAGAATTTGAGTACCTAAGATAAGTAGCAGGAGCCATCGGTAGTTGTGTATACTTAACAAACTGGTCCCTCGATGAGGGACGTATCAGATGTTAAGCTGATAAGAACAGATAGAGTGTAGAGGAAGGGACTGTACAGTTTTAAGTACTTAAGGTAATTGAGAGGACATATTTTGCACTTTTGGTTCTCACTAGTTCTTGTTGTCTTGTAATATATGTAATTAACAATGTAAATTATATTCTGATTGAATATCTGTATAATAAAAATAAATTAACATCAGGTATAAACTATTAGGTATAACATAAACTGATTTTAAAAGTTATAAAAGTTAAAAGTTAAAGTTCGTCTTATTTTACCAGGCGAAGTTAGGGCTAAGAAGCCCTCTCTAAAACTTAACCTGGGGGCTTTACGTGACTTCCAAAGCACGGGAAGTTATCTTACTATGTAAGAGATTTTTTTTTTTTTTAAATTAGGCAAATAAAAATGTAAACTTGCATCCATCATATAGGTATTACATAAACATATTTACTAAGTTCCATCTCACTTAATTATTTTTCCTTTTTACAGATCGGTCCGAAGGGTATGAGAGTTGCAGTGCATGTAAGTAAATACAAATGTAATTTTTGATTGAAACTGTTCGATTAAAGTGTAATTCATTGTGATACAATAATTTTAAATTTATGAAAATTATTTCGTAACAAAAAAGTTTAACTATATTAAATTTTATTACTTTCACATTGCTTTTGATCAACAAGACAGATGACTGGTTACCTTTAAGTGTACAACGCAAACATTGATGCTATTATGAGGGAATTATTTCCATTGACATCCAGCAATACATTTTTTTTTTAATTTTAATTTTTATTTCAGGGAGTTGTTGAAGTCACAACCCCAAGATACTACCATCGCCCGAGAAGATTTAGAAAGGTATAATAGTTCAAAATTGCTTAGCCTTTTAAAATATTTATTTGTGCTTCATGAAACCACGTCTCGTCATTTTTTTTTTTTAGTTTTAGACATTGCTTTTGGGTTTCAACAATGAAAACTTTAATTTATTAATTTTTAACCCAATTGTGAGGTTCATAAATGAATGTGCTTTTCAAAAAATTAAAACTGACTATTACAGACAGATGTAATAATTAATTGAAAATAATAGTTTATTATCTGTTTTCAATCTAGCATAAAAACATTATAAAATCGAAGGATTATATAAATAAAGCTATAATTCTAATATAAATAATTTTACTTCCTTCATTCTCTTATCGGAACTGCCTGAGTTAGGCGGCCTGTCACACAGCCAAGTTAGGAGGCCTGTCACACAGCCAAGTTAGGAGGCCTGTCACACAGCCAAGTCAGGAGGCCTGTCACACAGCCAAGTCAGGAGGCCTGTCACACAGCCAAGTTAGGAGGCCTGTCACACAGCCAAGTTAGGAGGCCTGTCACACAGCCAAGTTAGGAGGCCTGTCACACAGCCAATTTGTGTTTGATTCTTGGAAGTATTGCTAAGCTTCGTGGACCACATGTCTACGAAGTTACAACTAAAAGTAGGTTAGTCTGTGCATGCATAGAAAATTGAATCGCAATTGCGTAGTAATTTTAATTGGGTAGACCATTCTTGAACGAAGTGACACCACCAAGCATTTGTGATTTCATAACCAGTAACTCTCTAAAATTATTTTTTATGTCCTTTAGGTATCAGACTGGCCAAGCAGCCAAGAACAGGTTGACAGGGATCCCTCGCAAACACAACCTCGGTGGAACCCTCACGCACCTCAGGCCTTCACCAGAAATCCACAGCAACACAATCAGGTACTGTCTATTACACTTTATTATATCTTTACTTACAAATATATACATCATGTTCTAGTAATATTTGCGTCGATAATTCGGTTAGGTTAGTTTTACATGAGCCACTACAGCTGGTTTACGTGAGACTACACTAGCGCTTCAGGATTGACCCAAAAAAACAGCTGATAATTAATTGAGACACAAAATTCAACTTTGGATGAGAAATCTATGTGTGCTTATAAAATCAATGAAATGACTTGCTGTCTGCAACACAAGTTTTAAATAGTTATATTTTCATAAATTGGCTCCAACAATGAGGGTTATTTAATTATAATAATATCACTGATTATCTCTATTAATGTTTGTGTCTGCTATCAGGTAACTCCTAATTAATTTATTAGAACGATTTTGATTGAAATATCTCAAAATACTCTAAACAATTGAGCCACTAAAAATCTGATAAGATTTGTAAATATTGATATTTGATAGTGTCAGTTAGCCCTTAAATGTATTTGATAACAAACATATTCTATTATTTAAGTTGATTATTATTTTGACTGTATGCTGACTTGAGTTATTCTGTAAAACAATGTCTTAACTGAGAATCGCTTGTGCAACTCCTCCAAGCAAGTGATACAGGTGTAGTGGGAGGGGAGGGGGTATGTTATAGTATGTATGATTTTCCCTACCATTTGTGCTATTTTCCTTTCTATTCTAAGAAAACTTGTTGTTTACCTCATGAACTGCATCTGAGTAGGAGATAAGGTAAAACCTCCCTCCGAGTGGATCTACGAGCACATGCTCATCCAGAACTATCAATATTTTGAATATTAAGTTGGTAGCTTAATGTTTGATGCCATTTTTATCGAGTGAATTTATTATTTTTGGGTTATATATATTGTGATCTAGTTTTTCTTTTCAAACTGGTCAGTGCGCAGTATTGATTTTTCTGTTACTCGTGGCACCCGTTCCAGAACTATCTTTCAATGGAAGTACATGCATACATCATATTATGCATATCATACGGGTGTTCCCAGGTTGCTGAGATCTGTTAGTGGAACTGCAAACATACTGGACTTCTTCTGTGACTCAACTGAGCGTTTAAAGAAACAAATTGCTAGAATATTGTAGTTATCTATAGCCTACTGATCACACAGTTGATGATGCATTTGTTGTTAATAGTTCTTTAAGTTGTTTATTTATCTGCTTTATTGTTGTTACGCAAGCTTAATTTATCTTGAAATGTACTTTTTTTAAAATCATAAATGTAAGAATGGTGAAACCGTTGAAATAAATAAATAAATTAGCAAAACTAACCTGCCTAATTAACCAAAGTAATTGATGAATCCTTTTACATGTTTTTATTTTTCAGTGTTGGACTTATTCTTAAATGTATCTAAAAAAAATTTTTTTTCATAAAAGCCTTTTTAGTGTATTAAAAAAGCAGGATATTTAACAAACTCTGAGTGATTTCTCACAAGAATCTCTTAGTTTTAAGCACTAAAAAACAAACCTCAAAATTATAAATGAGTATATGCATGTGTGTTTTAGCAAATCGACTACAGTGGACTCCCGATTATCGGCGAGCGGATTATCGGTGTTGTGAATTAATGGGGATGGCCAAATAAAAAAATTAAATTAAAAACGCTTTAGAAAAAATGTAAAATACTACGCAATAATAAGACGAGGCAGGCTCATCAATGCGCACACTAACTATAGCGATCGTTTACGCGTAGACACCAGTTCCTGCCGCGCCAAAAATAACCTACGGAACTGCCCGCCAGTACGTCGAGGGACTCTTAGATTTCTTGGACGGGGAAGAAGATACGACCCTTAGTGATTTAATGGTGCTCAGAAAAATAAGGTCGAACATAATCAAAAAGGAATCCAGAGCCAAAAAACAAAAATCTATTAAAGACTTTTTCCAAAAGGGTTCAAAGAACTAAACCATAATTTTAATTTGACAACAGTATAAACGTGTGAACTAAAGATGATTTTATTTTTATTGTTCTTTAATATTGTGTGTGTTTAAAATGTGAATTACATATGAAGTTTCTTCTTCTTCTGTAAATAAAAAGGTATGTAAACCTTCAATTTAAAAGTATTATTTTTGAACCCAAATCTCTTTTAAACGTACTGTACCTAGTTTAAGCATTACAATAAAGTTCCGTTAATCCAAAAATCCGCCTATTCCAAACACAGTTTTGAAAAACTTATAAATTTTTAAATTGAGAAAATATGAAAAAGTTTTGAATAAAAAGTTATTGCGTGTGAATGTGAACAAAACAACTATGCAAGTGAAATAATACAGGCTGGGAGCCATCTGTTTGTTGTTAGCAGTAAAGTATAGCCTAGCTGTCAGACCCTTGTCAAACGAAGATTGTAAAACTAAATAAAAGCCTGCAACCTACCATTAGGCGTGTTGTTGTACTGTAATACAGTACGCAATAGCTGTTTTTTGCTCTCTCCTCATATTCCATTAATACACTGGCTGACCCTCGCTCACTGAGCGTGTGTGTCTGTGTGTATTTCTACTACAGACACACTCACTCTCACAAATCCCGAGATTCCGAACAGGATCTGGTCCCAATTCGTTTGTATTAGCGTAAATTTACATAGTTTTTAGATACGGTACTGGTTATTTTTAAACCGATTAAAGGTCATTTTAGGCTATTTTTGGATTAACGGGAAAATCGATTATCGGAGATCGTTCTGCCACCCATTATCGCCGATAATCAGAAGTCCACTGTATATTTAACCGAAGTACACTGTAAATGTGAATTTTCTACAGAATTTCTAACGCAGTCCCAACGAGATAAGCTAGTTATGCTGGTATAACTATTTCAAGTCTACAAAATATACAGGATAGGGCAAAAGTCTGGAAAATATTAATTTAAAAACTATTGAAAAAATATAATAAAACTTTGTAGTTATGTACACATGTACATAACTATAAAGTTTGGTACACATGTACATAAGTCTAAATGTTTGGTATAGGGACATCCCTATACCAAACATTTAAACATATTTTATTTGTATTTCACATAGCCAGGTGAAGGCCCATGAAGGAATTTTTAAAACGTTTAAATGTAAGCCTACCTCGAGTTGCACCTCATTTTAAAGGCATGTGTTTTTACAATACAAAAGTGAAAATCTGAGGTCGATAGGATGAGCCACTTAGAAAATGCAGCCTCTCAAAGAATTTAATCTCATACAACTAACCAATACTTCTAAGATATACGTCTATTTATTCATTTATTTATCCCTGTTTGAGGTCCATGTTTTGAGTTTGTTTTGTTGATTATTTACAATCATAATGAGAGACTGTGTTAAATGAAAGTAACTATGTTGTGTAACAAAAATAAAACTAAGAAAAACACTTTGGATTGTGAGAATACCTTTATGAGAATAGTTTAAGAAAATAATTATAACCATTTGTTATATGGTTTTTTGTAAAAATGAATTAATTTCTCTATCTTTGTTCTTAAAACGTATTAGTTATTTGACATTAAGTTCTTTAACCCTTTGAGGACCAAAAAATATAAAAAATTAAAATATGATATCTTCTCATTTTTCTCACTTTTTATGTGAGACATGTAAAATACTTAGGCTGAAAATTTGGAAATACATTAGTCTATACATTTATTTATAAGATCTGTTCTAATAAAGATACAAGGGTACTTCTTTTACCAGAATGTTTGTAATTGAGTACTTTATCAAAATAAATGTCCTAAAAGTTATCTCATAATTTGAAATTGTTTATATTTTGTCAATAAAAGTTTATTTTGTTTTACAAATTATTTTTTGTACGCTTACAGCTTGTAAACAAAAAAATATTTTAACCTTGGGAAACTGTGTTGTTGAAGTGTAAACCTAATCACCTACAAACACAAAAAAAATCATAAAATCGGATTTAAAATAAAAAAATAACATAAAATATTTTTTGTTAATACTGTCAGATTCGTCTGTTAAAATTAACTCTCTGTCTATTATTGTCAGTTCTTTTCATTGACGTTATATTCCAACAGCTGGCTCCAGACGTCAAAAAAACAGTTTTGAACGTCTGCTTATCATCCCAAAGATGTGCAAGTTTCGTAAGCAGTACATTGGATGTTATATGTAATAAACTTTGAATGACGGGGTATCGTATTCGATCCTCAACGTGAAATATGGTGATAACCATATTTCGTCATTCAGTCCTCAATAGAAAAATCGTAAATGACAAAATATAGTCATTCAGTCACCAAAGGGTTAAGAGGCTATATTTTATGACTGGGTCATCCTTTTGACCTTAGGTTTGCACTTGTGTGCTGTAAAAACAAAGACCTTTAAAAATGAGTTATAACTCAAGGTAGGCTTACATTTAAAATGTTTAAGCCTTTCTTCATGGGCCATCCCCTGGCTATGCGAAAAACCAGTAAAATATGTCTAAATGTTTGGTATAGAGACTTGTACATAACAACAAAGTTTCATTAAATTTGTTTCAATAGCTTTAAAATTAATAAATATATTCCAGACTTAGCCCAACCCAGTATGTACTAAAATTTGGATTTGCTGCAATATATATTGGCTTAGAATGATTGTAATGATTCTAATTTTTTGCAGGAACGAGTTGAAAAAAAACAGGACAAGAAGAAACTGAATTTCAAGAATCGTGATCAGGAAAAGCCGTGGCAAAAGAGAAATGTAAGATTAAACTCAGATATGAAAGAAACAGAGGTCGCATTCAATAGTGCTCTGAATGGGTGTCGAGCAGTTAGTTCTCCAGTTCACCGTGCTGTGCTGATGAAAGAGCCAGCACCATTGTTAGTCCCTCCCTTATTCCCCTCTAAATCCTCAAGGAGAAATGTAGGATCATTACTACAGATTTATACAGATATATTTATCATTACATTTGTTGTAATTCATTATTAACTGCCTATCAGGCGTTCGCAGCAGTACAAAAAACACAACCTCTGTTTCTTTTTTCTCTGTGAATTAAATTAATGTAGTAATAATAGTTTAGAAGAATTGTATACCAATGTTTATAACAAAACTTATTTTGTTTCATAGCATAAGAATTGAATTACTTTTATTGATTGGTTTAAGTTGAATTTATCAAAACAATTATGTTTTATAAAATTGTTCCAGGGCAAGGATCCCAGGAGAAATTTCAGAAACTTGAAAAGACAAAGAGATAAGAGAGAAGTAAGTAAGATCTTTATCATCTACTTTTAGTTGTAATTTTTGTCTGTGGAATTGTACTGTTGTTAAATATTTTTAACTTGACATTTTAAAAACTACATCATTCTTGTCCTTCATCAAAGGGATTTTTCTCTTCCACTTGTTTGAATTTTAAAAATAATAAAATACCTAATAATCTTATTAGAGAACCTGAAGGTATAAAATAATCTCTTTATTTTAGTAATTAAGAGATAATAAAGTAATAAATTTGCAAAAGCTACTTTTGAAAAGTATACAGGAAATAACGACCACAGTATCATTTTTAAAACCCCTTAGTTCTTTACTGGTAATGATATAAATCTCTTTTAGAAGTGCAGATTCCATGTTAACAAATCAGCATGGCGCTGAGCTTTCTTTAGTCTTTTTGAAAAAAGAAAAAACTTCACTCTTCAGCTCACATTAACTTTATTAAACTTGTGAAGTACAGACAAGTTGGGTATTCGAACCTTGACCTTGCCCAAAGCCTTCGCCACTGAACACTATGCCGGCAAAACGCTAGTTTGATCAGTGGCCAGCAGATTGTGCGAAGCAACTTTTCCTTCAAGTCAGTGTGTGTGAGAAAGAGTGCATCGACTATATCTGTCTTTGTCACACTGTCTGCTGACTATCTCTGTCTCTCTCGCATTGCCTTTACTCAAAGCAGAGCACCCTCTCGGCAACGTATTAAATCTGAAGAAAACAGGCTGACTTTTCGCCATAAGGTTTTGTCATTATAGAGATTTGTGCTTTTTATAATTAGTGAAAATTGGAAGAATTTGGTTTTAGCAAATTAGGGACCATTTGATTGATATATTTTAATTTAATTGTTAGTATATCTAGTAAGTAATATCTGTCAATAATAGGTCATGCTGTAGTACACACAAGTATATTATTATTTTGTTAAATTGTTAAGAATATTGTAAGAAAACTTTTATTTTGTTGGCCGGCGCAAACTCTCTCTTTTCAGATTAAATTAATTTGTTTCTTTTTATAATGCAGGTAACCCCAACACAGGTTTTTCCTTCGGGGTGCCGAACTTTTTTCACAAAAATTATTTTAGTTTACATAAAGTAGACAGTTTAATTTTTTTACTATTTTACATGTGTAGTAGTAGTTTTTTACTATTTTATATGTGTTTTTTGTGAAATAAAGATACTTTTGAATTGAATTGAAAAAGAAAATGTATTCTTTATCTTAAGTTTATCTTTCTTGATTTGTTTTGTGTTTCAGGTAGACAATACATACACAGGTGGTGGTGTAAGTATACCTATTTACTCAAAGGCATATTTAAGGTTTTCAGTCAATAGTACTATGAAATTATATAATTATGTTGACAACTAAAAATTAAAGTACAAATGAACAATAGATACGAATTAAATAGAAATTATGTATACCTGGATTTTAAGGTTATTTACTATTAAGCTAGGAGACCTATACAAAATTCAGCTGTACCATTTCCTCATTTAATTTTGCATTATTAAGTATATATTTTAAAATTCTATTTCAAGTTTTAATAATTGTTATCCTAGTTGGAACAAATAGTACCGGATTTTCAACTAGTTTTCATTGTGTATTAACTATTACTTAAAAACCCTACATTGTATCGCAATCATATTTTAACATTTGGTTGATATTAATGTTTTCTATAAGTTTTATAAATTTCATAATTTTAACTTTTGAAGAAAAAAAGTTCTTGTTTGTTTCCTGAAGCAACTTTTTCTTGTGTTCGTAGAATTTATTGCTTGGTCACGTTGCAATCCTTGTAAAATTAATAGTTATCATATGTTAGTTTTATATGCATAAAGAAGTTCATTGATTTCTTAAATTGATTTGTATTTGTAATGGTTTACAAAAGTGAACCAGCGCCTGATCAGTTCCTGGAAAGACAGTGCGACGTTGCTCCGTTCGGACAAATTGCCTCACCCATGACAAATAAAAATTAGTTTTGAATCACTGTATTCAGTTACGAAAAGTAAGCTAACATAACTATTGACTTCATAACGATTAGTACATGATGAAGTAATTAATTGTACTTCCAATAGAAGACAAGAAAAAGTTGCTTTGGGACATTAATAAGTTCTTTTTCATTGGAAAGTTAAAATTCTTAAATTTACAATGCTTATAGAAAACATTACTGTCTGTCAGTTACATATTAAAAAGTGAGTACTATAATATAAACAGGTTTTTAAGTAATAAAACTGTAAAGTTAGTGCACAGTGAAAACTGGGAAAAAATCTGGTTCTTGCTTTGTTTCAACTAGAATGAAAATTACTAAAACTTAAATAAATTTTAAAATTTATAAGTAATAATGTAAAGTTAAATGTGGAAAACAATGGTATGGCTGTATTTTCTTAGGTCTCTTAGTTTCTTCGTAAAACAATGGTATGGCTGTATTTTCTTAGGTCTCTTAGTTTCTTCGTAAAACAATGGTATGGCTGTATTTTCTTAGGTCTCTTAGTTTCTTCGTAAAACAATGGTATGGCTGTATTTTCTTAGGTCTCTTAGTTTCTTGGTAAAACAATGGTATGGCTGTATTTTCTTAGGTCTCTTAGTTTCTTCGTAAAACAATGGTATGGCTGTATTTTCTTAGGTCTCTTAGTTTCTTGGTAAAACAATGGTATGGCTGTATTTTCTTAGGTCTCTTAGTTTCTTCGTAAAACAATGGTATGGCTGTATTTTCTTAGGTCTCTTAGTTTCTTCGTAAAACAATGGTATGGCTGTATTTTCTTAGGTCTCTTAGTTTCTTGGTAAAACAATGGTATGGCTGTATTTTCTTAGGTCTCTTAGTTTCTTCGTAAAACAATGGTATGGCTGTATTTTCTTAGGTCTCTTAGTTTCTTCGTAAAACAATGGTATGGCTGTATTTTCTTAGGTCTCTTAGTTTCTTGGTAAAACAATGGTATGGCTGTATTTTCTTAGGTCTCTTAGTTTCTTCGTAAAAAACCTTTAAACTC